>JAVSCE010017714.1:0-259795 GCA_032199065.1 Smutsia gigantea | reverse complement strand
TCTTGTGCTTGGGTAAGGGGGGTAGAGGAAGATACATGAGCCACTAATTTTGTAAGTTGGTTAACGGTATTGTTTCCTTCAGCTAGGGGTCCTGGCAAATTGGAATGGGCTCTTATGTGTCCTATAAAAAAGGGATGTCTCCGTGTTAGTATAAGCCTTTGTATGTCGCAGAATAAAGGAGATGCATTAGTAGAAGGTTTGATATAGGGAGTAGTCTCTAAAAGGGGTACAGATTGGGCAACGTAAGAGCTGTCAGTATATAGATTAAAGGTCTGATCTGAGAGATCTATAAACACCTGCAGAACAGCGTATAGCTCCACAAGCTGTGCGGACTTAAAAGGTGTCTGGAGAGTTTTTTGGTCTCTAGAGGAATGGATGGCTGCAAGACCTGTGGAGGAGCCATCAGTAAAGACTAATAAGGCGTTTGGAAGAGGTTGAGAAGAAGTTACTTTAGGGAATACAAGTGGAGTTGTTTGTAAAAATTGAAGTAGCTTATCGGAGGGAAGATGGCATGAGAATGTTCCCAGAAAGCCAATGCAGGCCAGTGCCCAAGAGTCCTCATTCTGCATAAGCCATTCTATTTGTTTTTCTGCATAGGGAGTGACAATGGATGAAGGGTCTCTTCCAAAGAGTTTTCGGGTGGCTGTTCTTCCTTCCACAATTAGGGCTGCCATGAGAGAAGGGTAGGTAGTAAGGATTTTTGAGGGAGAGGCAGGGAGATGTATCCAATATAGAGGTCCCTGCTGCCAAAGGATTCCAGTAGGGGTAAAAGTAGAAGGAAATAATATTAGGAGCAGAGGTTTTGTGGGATCATAGTAAGAAACTCCTTGTTGCTGGATAGCTGTGGAAACTTTATCGATAGCAGCCTGAGCCTCAGGGGTGAGGCTTCTGCTTGACGTGGGGTCAGAATCCCCCTTTAAAATATCAAATAGAGGTTTAAGGTCTCCTGCAGTAATATGGAGATAAGGACGTAGCCAATTTATGTCTCCTAAAAGCTTCTGGAAATCATTTAAAGTTTGTAAGTGTTCTGTCCTAATGGTGAGTTTCTGTGTTTTTACCTTATAGGGAAATAGTTCAAAGCCTAAAAAGGTATGGGGGGGTTGTAACTGAATTTTATCGGGAGCTACTTGAAGTCCTTGATCCCTTAAGGCTTTTATAATTAATTGTGATAAATAGAGGACTTCAGAATGGTTAGGTCCGGCCAAGAGGATGTCGTCCATGTAATGGATGAGGTAGATATGAGGGTATTGTGAGCGGAATGGATCAATGACTTGAGCAACAAACTTTTGACAGAGTGTAGGACTATTAGCCATTCCTTGGGGGAGGACCTTCCATTGAAAGCGGGGCATAGGGCCCACACAGTTGACAATAGGAACACTAAAGGCGAATCTCTTTTTGTCTTGAGGGTGTAGGGGTATGGAGAAAAAGCAATCCTTTAAATCAATGACGATTTTGTGGAAATCAACAGGGATGGCGATGGGGGACGGGATGCCTGGTTGTAAGGCTCCCATAATTTGCAAAGTTTGATTTACTTTCCTGAGATCTTGTAAAAGTCTCCATTTGCCTGATTTCTTTTTAATAACAAAGATGGGGGTATTCCATGGGGAGGTAGAGGGTTCAATGTGTCCTGCTTCTAGTTGTTCCTGCACCAACTGATAAGCAGCTTGGGCTTTTTGAGAAGAGAGGGGCCATTGATCAACCCAGACTGGCTCATCACTTTTCCAAGTGATAGCATCAGCCCAAGGTGCAGGAGTGTCAATAGCCCTTATGAAAAATTTTGGGGGGTTTGGGGGTACCCTAAACCTGTTCTATCCGTTTTTTGAGTGACTATTATGGGGCTGGGGTTGCCTTGTAAGTTTTTTCCTAGTCCTGACCCAGGGGACCACCCCTGTTTTTTCAGTTGCCTGGAGGCAAATTCATTACCACTGCAAAGGACAACATCTAATTGTTCTAAAATGTCTCTTCCCCACAGGTTAACGGGGAGTCCAGGGACTACAAAAGGGCGAACTAGGCCACTGTTTCCTTCAGAATCTTCCCATTTTAAAAATTTTGAACTTTGTAAAGTATTGCTGGACTGGCCAATGCCTTGTAAATGGGTTAATGAGGGCTGTAAGGGCCATAATTGAGGCCAATGGGTTTGGGATAAGACTGTAGCATCAGCTCCAGTATCTAATATACCTTGAAAGGTTTTTCCATCAAGTTTAAGCTGGAGGGTGGGCCTATTAGTAGTAATTTTTTGCATCCAATAGACATCTGAGGAACCAGGGGTGGAGGCTCCTCGGTAACTACTCTGAGAAGGATAGGTGGAGGAAGATAAAGGCAGGGGAATAGCTTGTGCAATGCGAGTGCCTGCAGACAGAAGAGTAGCTGCTTTTGGGGAGGATACAATAAGTTTGATTTCTCCTGTATAGTCATTGTCAATTAGAGTAGGATGAACTACAAGACCTTTGAGGGTAGATGAAGCTCGTCCAATGATAAGGAAAAACGTGCCTTGGGGAGGGGGCCCATGGATTCCCGTAGGGATGATTGTTGGCCCATCTTCAGGGGTTAATATTGTGTGGGAGGAGGGACCGAGGTCCAGGCCTGCGCTCCCTGGGGTGGCGCGCTGTAAGGATTGTGCCCTAATGCCCTCGGGGCAGGTTGGAGTTGGGGAGGGGCCGAGGGCTGGCCCCATGGTTCGTTTTCCGAAGGCTGTTGGTGAGGTATTAGAGTTTGGGGAAACGATGGACTTTGATTGATAGGCTGTCCATCGATATCTGTTTTAGATTTGCATTGATTAGCCCAATGTTTGCCACGACGGCACTTGGGGCAAACGGTAGCTGGTAAAACAGGGCTGGGAGTTACTTTCTGAGTGGCTTGGGTTTGTCCTTGTGTGGCCATAGGGCAATTTCTAGCCCAATGTCCAGGTTGTTTACATTTAAAACAGACATTGGGTTTGTTAGAGGATAAGGCTGCTCCAATTGCAATGCCGATGGCATGTGAAGCTGAGTCAATCCCTGAACAGAGTTTGATAAAGTCTGTAAGGGATTTTCCTCGGCGGTTCCCACGGAGCGCTGCTTGGCAAGCAGGATTAGCGTTTTCATATGCTAATTGGAGAACGAATGGGCTTTCACTTTCTTGGGGGCCGAAAATGCGCTCAGCGGCTTCAGTTAGGCGGCCCACAAAATCTGTATAGGATTCTTGTGTTCCCTGTCTGATTTTGGAAAGGGAGGAAGTGGAACTTTTAGTAGGGAGGTTTTTCCAGGCCGCTAAAGCTGCTGCTTGTACCTGGGTTAAGATGGCCTGGCTGAATTGTTTCTGGTTTTCAGGATTAGCATAAGGCTCAGTACCTAAAAGTTTATTGATGTTCCAACGCTCAGCTCTTTTTTGAGCAGAGGGCATACTACTGATAAACGAACGGCAGCGATCATCATAATCAGTTTTCCAATGGAGATAATCTCCCCTAGAAAGAACAGCTTTTACTAAGTGGAACCAGGTGGACGGAGTGGGGTGAAGGGATTCACAGATGGAATCTAAAAGCGATAGAGTGAAAGGAGCGGAAGGACCATATTGGGAGACTGCATGCTGCAATTCTTTAAGGTGTTTAAAACGCAGCGAACGAGGACGCTGTAAAACGAAAGGAGGGGGATGGCTTTCATTATCAGAGGAGGAATTTTTTGTGTCTTCCTCAGCCTCACATTCGGAGGAGGAGGAGCGCATGCGGAGAGAATGGTTACTTTTATTATCGAACGGCGCGGCGGCAGCCGTGGTAGATAAGCCGTCGGCAGCAGCAGGGTTATCTGAGGAACGGGTGCAAACGGGAAAGACAAAGGGAGTTTTATGCTTAGGGGCTGAGAGTTTTTGGCATGAGAGAAAATGTCATTTATCATGTTCCAGTATGAAAAGGTCTGAATGGGGACTTTCTCAGGTCCGACAGCCTCATAGTGCGCCTGAAGGCAAAGTCTTACACGGTCCCAGCGTTTAGGGTCTATAACTCCTTCTTGAGGGAACCAGGGACAAACTTCCTGGATATATTGAAAAAACTTCAAGAGATCCTGTTTTTTAACATATGCCCCTCTCTCTCGGAGGCACTGCTGAATATCTTTTAAGAACTGAGCCTCCTTAGACAGTTCCTGTCCCATTTTGAGTTAAGAGAACGTCCGAATGGACCTACCCGTTAGCCGTCCGCTTTCGTCGTCACCGATCGGGCGGCTCTCGAGCTGATAGCCCGATGAATCCTGCGCAGCTGCGACTACTTTCTCTTCTAGGTAGGCGGGCTACGATCCTCGAGCCCCACGTTGGGCGCCAGTTGTCCTCGCCAGCGAGGGCTTCTTAAGACGTGGGAGATCTCGGGGGAGCCGCGACTACCTATGAAATGGGATGAGACAAAATGACACGGAGAGCCTGCAGTTTTTTGTCAAGCTCTACTTTATTAACAGAAAAGGCAAGGAATATATAGCATTTGAAGGGGCGTGGTAGGGAGTAGCTTTTTCTGGTTGGTTGCCCATTATGATAATGAGGTAGCTTACAAAGTCCAATCACACACCGAGTTGTGCACATGCTCAGTAGTCTTTGACGTAAGCAACGGACCTGGTTGAGGACTTAGCGGGAAGCTGTGGCGGGAAACTGACCAAGAAGAAGTAAACAACAAGATGGAGTCCTTTTGTTCTTGTGTTCTAGCAGAGAGGAGGGGGGGAAAGGAAAGAGGAAGGGTGAGTACAGGTTTTGTGGTTAGTATAGAAGGTGGAGGAGCTCTCACAACATGGTATCATAAATGACAACAGCCCCTGACAGTACAGGATGCAGTTTTGTCCAAAGGGATAGCCACTTTTTCATGAGAAGCCAGTGCTTGGGGTGCTCACTGTTCAAGCAAATCAACTTTTGATGATTTCTGCTTGCGCAAAACTCTGTAATAGGCAGCAAGGTAATCATTATTGACATAATTGTTTGGGTTTTAGGAACCCCTTGATTCCACCATTGTTATCGCCCTGCTTTCTGTCCTTGGTTGAAGGGTCTGTGCCCTTTGGTTGATGTGGAATTGGCTCACAGCAGTAATTTCTTTGAGGGCTCCTCCTTACTCTGGGCCATTTGCTGCCACATTGTCAGGACCTCTCTTAAAGTTTCAACTGGTTTCAATATATATGGAGGGATAGTTTTTTTTAGGGTAAAGGGCTAACTAAGAATTATTTAGATCCTATTGCATCAGTTTCTCATTCTCTTGTGGGTCACCTTTTTGTCAGAAGTATGGACTCAGTGCTTCACTGGTTTAACACAGCATTTTTCCATTGCAGGAACTGTCCTTCAGAGGGCCAGAGCTCACTTAATAGGAGCAAGTACCCATGAAAAATACTTTGAGAACTTTTATTGTTATCTTCAAATGAATCCAGATTTGGAATGTTAGACTATAGGAGGCTTTGAATCAGAAAATGGCCCTGATGTTGCTATTTTTCTTTTTACATGTACTCAAAATATATTTTCATTTTAGTAAACAGAAAACAAAAAGGAAAGGTAATTTTCTACAATATTAAACAGATTATAAGAACAATTTCCATTTCAATAATTGCCAAGGTTCAGAAGGAGTCTTCTAATGCACTTAAATCTGTAAGTCCTGGTCTCTGTGCCTCTCAGTTTACATTATCAATACAGAAATCCTGACTTCCACATGTGGATCAAGTGTCCCTTTGCTTTTCTCCCAAGGGAAAAGAGGAGACAGAGAGGAAACACATATGTGAGGCAAATACCCCTTTACTTTGATCAAGTACCCCAATAGAAATGCTGAAGATACTTCAATAGTATCTAATATATCTAATACATTAATATCAGTCTAATATAGAGCTAAGTAGAAGGTCAAAAATGTATATAACCAGAAGTATTCTATTAAATTTTACAAATAGGTATTTTGATGTTAGGGTTTCAAATTTTATCTCCCACTATTGTAGGAAGACAGATTGTTTTAAAAGTGATACTATATTAGTAAAAGAAATACATCAATACATATTCAAAGACCAGTATAGATGACTAAATGACTATATATCTGTGATCTTAGGATGCCCTCATGCTGCCACTTAATCAATTACAATGCCTACATTTCTATTTCAGAAGAGAATATTCCAAAGTTATTACAAAGGGTCAGCTGACTGATGGACATCTTTTCTGGCATGATTTTTATCTTAATTTTCCAAAATCCAAGATACGTATCAGTATCTGTCTACATCTACATCTACATAGACCTGCAATAAGCATTGTTTTTCTGAAAGTCGAGCAAAATATTAAGAATTACTATACCAAATACTGTTATAATCCTTCAAAAGGCAACCAATGGAATATTGATTCTAGAATCATACTCTCTAGATTCAAATTACTTTCCCTCCTTTGCCAACATGTTCCTTCAGACAATGTATTTTATTTCTTTGTGCCTGAGTTTCTTCATTTATTAATTAGGGTGATAATGGTGTCTATCTTAAAGGTGCATGCTAGATAACGGTTTCATTTCTGAAAAAAAGTTCATTATAAAGGACTTATTTTATTTCCTAAAGAAAAATGCCTAGTTTTTAATTTTTAGAAACAAGATAAATTTTATCAAACTTCTGCTTAGGAGGGTTTTTTTTCTTTTTAATTACCATGAAGATTAAAAAGTATAGATTTTGTTAGGAGAGATCTATTTATTTAGATTGATTAATTAGTTGGTTAATTTAATCTCCCAGAGCTCATAGCACAGCACTGAATTCATTTGTTGGATTTTAAGTAATCCTTGAAATCAACTTTATAGATCTTCCTCTACTTAGGGTGGGATTACATCCCAATAAACCAAAAATATTTTAAGTCAAACCTGCATTTAATACACCTAATGAACATCATAGCTTAGCCTAGGCTACCTTAAGTGTGCTTAGAACAATTACATTAGCCTAGGATTGGGCAAAATCATCTAATACAAAGCCTATTTTATAATAAAGTATTGAATTTCTCATAATTTACAGTTTAGTGTACTGAAAGTGAAAAACAATGGTTCATGGGTATAGCTCTGAGGGAAGGGTGTTCCTGGCCCTGGGTGAATCCTCTATGAAACCTATGAAGCCAAAATAAGACAAGGGAAAGGGTAGGTTGGGAGAAACTGTTTTTATCGCTCACAGCTGGCTCAAATTTGCTAGCTAGGCCCAGCCCTGTCAGTCTCTGCCAGCTGCCATTCTCTACTCCGGCCACCTCCGCTTCTTCCCACCTCCCCCCTTCTGAGAGGAATTTCATTGGTGGATCCTTAATGACTGGTAGATGCCAGACCAAATAAGTATCAGGAACTGACCTGAGGAGGAAATGGCCATTACCTCCCACCCCTGGCCTGAGAGGCTGCAGAGGTAAACACCTGTTATTATGTAAATGGACTAAGACCAGGCAGGAGATTCTGGAAATTCTGCCGTTTACCCACAATGGGTATAGAACTGTAGTGAGTGTATCAGTTGTTGTCCCCCATGATGATGTGACTGACTGGGAGTCGTGGCTCCCTGCTGCTGCCCAGCATCCTGAGAGAGGATCATACCACATATTATCAACCTGGGTAAAGATCAAAATTCAAACTGTGCTTGAAGCAGAGTTTATACTGAATGAGTATTGCTTTTGCGCCATCATAAAATTGAAAAATCATAGGTCAAAACATTGTAAGTCAGGGACTATTACTGTTCTTAGTCAAGGGGAGCATTTGCAAGGACTGAAAAGTTATCGAAGTTTCTATCTGCTAATGCAGCACCCCTGGCAGTAGTGGCTCCACTTTGGGCCTAGAAATTTATTTCAACAGCTCCTAACCTCTTTTAGCTTGGCACTGTCCAATTTGAATTATTTGCTCAAATAAGCTCTCAAAAATTTTAACATGACTCAGTTTATCTTTAACAAGACCACATTTTGTTTCTTCATTTGTCAGCTGATAGATGTTTGGATTATTTCCTCCTCCCATTAGTGTTGCTACGGACATTCAGAAACAAGTATTGGTTTGAGTACCTATTTTTCAACTCTTTTGCTCACTCTAAAAGTGGAATTGCTGGCCATAGGGTAAATTTTTGAGGAAATACCAAATTGCTTTCTATAGTAGCTGCACCATTGTACAAACCTCCAACAATGTGCAAAAGGGCAGTTTCTCTACACCCTGCTGGTGAGCACTTGTTATTTTCTATTATTTGGATTAGAGCCATCCTAACATTTAGTAGGTGTTAAGTGGTATCTCACTGTGGTTTTGACTTAGTATTTATTTTCTAACAACGCAGTCCTCTGAAGCGAGTGATGACCGTAGAGCAAAAGTAACCCAGCTTAGTGGATTTTTCAGTATAAAATTATTCCTGAATAGGAAATAAAAATGGTTTCAAAGATTACTTATTAGAAAATGTGGAAAAGCAATTTCTTAGCTTGAGTAATTTTATTATTATTGATTGTAGCTTATCATAATTGTACAGTTTTTTTTCCTTTTACAGATTTGTTTCACATATTAAGTATTCCACAATAGATACAACTTACAGCTTTTTTTCAAGGTGGTTGTGGATATATGTTGGGGAGAGATGTTGCACTTAAAAGGGAATGTGCATGAGGTCTTTCATGCCCCATTTCCGTTTATCACCAGTGTGCCTCCATAGACAAAGGTCTGTATGAATAAGGAGCAGCAGAAAATAAAGCCGTCCCATTAAACTACCTGTAGCTACCATCATTTCCCTTATATCTTTTTTTTAAACCTGTATTACAAACCAAGCATTTTTCTGTGTATAATTTTAAATGTAACATTGAAAAATATAATTCAATGTTCACCTTTCTACTGAAGACAGAAATGTTTAGATTTGATTTTTTTTTTTACATCAATGTTCTAATTTGTGTTCATTTAAAAATTCCTAAGGCATCCCTCAGGACTTCAACAAAAATTCCAAACTTCACTTGGCTAGTAACAGAGGGAAAGCAGTATTGAAGTGAGCTGATGCTCTTAGACTGATACTCTGTAGACTCTTAAATGTATTTTTAGATGATTTTTAAATGAAACTATGTGTTTTAACATTACCTAGTTTTGTAACATCCAGGTTTTTCCATATAGTATCAACAAATATTCCAAGCCAGAGTGGACATAGGTAATCTCATTTCAAATCTTCAATGCTTCAAGAAGTATGACTTGAAACAATTTAGTTAACCCATCTGGGTATTCAGTCACTTCATCTGTAAAATGATTACTTCACAAAATTGTACAGCTTAGATGCATCAATTCATGTAAAACACTTGCAACAATGACTGGTGCAGTGTAGCAAATATGTCTCCCCAAAATGTGACACTTTGGCATATTGATTATTTTTAACTGTCAGCATTTGAAAAACAGCAAATTCAGGGAGAGGTTTTCTCTGAACTAAAGATAGATCCTCCAAAAGGAACTCAATTGCCATAAATCTCCTCAGGAGTTTCATCACCCAGGGAATACTGACCTATCACAGGAGGGAAGACTAGAAGTGGGCACCCCACATAGAATTTTTCACACTCCATCAGATGTCCCATCTGTTTTTCCAAGGGCCCATTCATCTTTCCTAAAAGCCATGTACTCTCCTCTGAGAGGCTACATCCCCACTTTCCTGTCCCTATTAAGATGTATTTAATCCTGAATCTAAGCCACCTCTGGGAGTTGCTCATTTTTCATTTTTTCCTTGGTATCTCCCATGTTCACATGAGGGTTATATATTAATAAACTTCTGATTGTTTTTCTCTTGTTAATCTCTCTCTTATTACATGGGTCTCAGCTAAGAATTCAGAAAAGTAGAGGGAAAATTATTTTTCCTCCCTTCCACTGGCATATCAGCATACATTCTTGCTTTGCAGCCCCTATATATTCCTTATACTGTAGCCAGAGTTATCATAAAACATATCTGTCCCTTCATTAAAAGCTTCCAGTAGCTTCCCATAAACCTAAAACTGAATCCAATATCTTCATTATACCCTGCAAAATGCCAAAGTATCTGGCATCAATCTCGCCTGTACTTGTTCTATGCCACACTAATGCTTATGCCAGTTCCAGCCACACAGGCTATCTTCTAGTACACCAGACTTGCTAGTTCCTTACTAAGCTGGGCCTTGATGTTTGCTATATCTTCCCTCTTCCTTTTAGAACTTCAGATTACTCACTCTTTTATGCCGTGTATGTCAGCATCTCAATGTCACTTCCTCAAAGAGATCTTCAGTGATAACTCTTTATAGAATAGCACCCCCCACCACCAGTCTCTGCTTTCTTTTTTTGTTTTTTACTGTTATTTAACAAAAGTTGAGATTATTCTGTTTGCTCACTTGTTTCTTTATTTTTGGTCTGTTTCCTCCACCAGACCATAGCCCAGGAGAGTAAGGGCTTTATCTTATCATACTATAGCTAGTCTAAAAGAATGACTGTCGCATGGGAAATAAATGATAATCATTTTAAGAATAATTTATTTACTAATTTTAAAGCCACTGTTGACATCTGTGGCAATTATACAGATAAAACACACTTTTTACCAACTTTTATGATAAGAAATAATGTACTTAAAAGACAGCATTTTATTACATCAAAAAAATGGGACTTTAGACAGTTCAGACAAAAGGAAAAGAAAATGGTTCTTTAATGCATAAAAATATGCTTTTTATCACTTAAAATAAGAATGAAGATTAAAACTATATGAGACACTATATAGCTATTCTTACCTATTATTAGCATGGCAAAAATCCAAGTTTGACAACATACACTCTTCATGAACTGTGAGGAAATAGCATATTTATACATTGCTGCTAGGGATGCCAAATGTTCTAATCCTTATGAAAGAAAATATGCCAATATCTAGAAAAATTGTTTATGCTTAAACACTTTGACTCAGCAATCTCATTTCGAAAGCATTTGTCTGAAAGATATGACAAAATTAAGAACTATATATGCACATGTTTATTGGCATTGACTCTGTGTTATGGTTTAGAATGGCAGTAACCCAAATGTACTTCACTAGAGGACTGCTAGATGAATGCTTATGGTACATTTATCACAATTGAGTGCAGGCATAAACAAAGAGGAATATTTATATACACCATTAATGAATGATTGTCAGATTATTTCATTAAGGGATGAGAAGAAAAGTATAAATAAAGAAAATTTTATTGTGAGCTGTCAATCTAAGAAGGGCTGTACATAAAAATATGATTAAATATAAGAATATAGAAAGTTAAATCATGAAAAAAATGGAGTGAGTTGGGTGAAGATGCTAATCTTCTTTAATTATAGTGTTTTTTCTAAATGATTGGATCCACATTAACATTTTATACCAGTATAAAACTAAATTAAGTTGAAAAAACAACAAAAAGAACTAAAAATTGAGTGCAAAATTGTGAATATTCTCCTACCTGTATATTCAGTTGGTGATATGCCCACACAAAAAAACTATTTCAAGTTACCTTAAAGCATTATAATTTCACTTTATATACCTATTTAAATGTGTCTTAGGACATAATGAACTGTCAAATTAGTATTGAACAATTTAGAGTAGGCATATTTTTTGTAGTAGTCTTGATATTATTATTCTGACATTGGCAGCACATGTATTGTTGATAAAACAAATGAGTAATTATATTGCCATCACTGAGAAATGAATTTTTTTACATGGAAAGAGAAGATATACATTTACCTAATCAAAAAACTGTATCAAACATTAAGCACAGTACGTAAAAATTTCAGACCAACTCTATTAGCTATTTAGTTTCATAAAATTAAATAAAGCCATTTAACACAGTATTATCTGAAAACCTGACACATTGGATTTTATTTTTGCTATAAATAATTTTAATTTTATAATACATACATTGTGATTTAATACAAATGTTATTTACTTAAAATTGTTGTTATGAAAAAATGATGTGTAAGTTCCTTTGTAACTTGCTGGCATGACTATGATGTCATATTATACTCAATATTCTTGAAAAATTTTAATTCATGTAATCATAAATGCATTTCTACATTACAGCACTAGATTTGCTGAGATTATTATTGCATTTAAAATTCTAAATAACTGTACTCTATTGCAATGAATCTTTATTAGGCTTCTGTCTTCAAAACAAAAGTATTTAGGTTTGTAGCTTATAGAATATTTCTTAAATTTTTGCCCATCACCTAAACATAATCTTCACATTGAATAGAGCTTCATTCATCTGTCAGTTATTTTTGCTTTACTTGATACAATTTGATCTTTATAAAGTTCAAAAGTTTCTAAGGAGTAAATTCTGAAATCAGACTTTCTAAAGCCAAAGATGGATTTATTGACACATCAGACAGGGCATGATGCTTAATTTTCTGTAATTCAATTTCCTCCACTTTAAAACTGGCATATGAATAATATCTTATAGATGTGATGTATTATGCAAAACAATATATACAATTTAATATAACTAACATTAATAGTACTTGGTACTGAGTGTACACCTAGTGGGTGTTAGCTCTTAAGGGACCTTAACCAACATTAAAAATGCACACACACAAACATTACACATATTTCTTTAAAAGCCTGTATTATAATCAATGATAATGGAAATAGAACAGATCTAGAATAAAATAATAATGAAATACTGATCAAAATTCACAGGGTGGGGCTAATAAAATAGAAATAATACATTAGAGACTATGAATAATAGCAAAAAAAGCCTGAAATTTAAAAAATGTTTGGCAATAATCTAATAAAAGATGCTCCATTTATTAGCAATCACATATATGCAAATTAAAACCAAGGGGAAAATAATTCATACTCACTAGATTAGGAAATTTTTAGCATCCTAGCAATATTCTAAGTGATAATGAGGGTATAAAATAACTCTTGCACTGTTGAAGGAAATGTAAATTGGCATTACTAATTTGAAGAGAAAAATGGTAATATCTATTAATGAAAGCCACTATATAAAACAATGGTTTAGTCCCTAAATGTCCAAAAGAAACTCTCCCACATCTGCAAGACATGTGCCAAATTGTTTCATAACTATTATTTGTAAAAGCAAACTTGAGAAAAGGAAAATATGTACACAAATATTGCTCTTGAGTGTATGTACAAATGTAGTAGGAAGTATAAGAAGATGCTTGTGTATAGTCAACACTAAATTCAGGATGGAGTTCTCTCTGGGGATTAGGTATCAAAGATGAGATTGTGATTGGGCAGTAGTACTCACTAAAAGTTCCTGCAACATTGTTATAATTTTATTTTTTCAACTGGGTGCTGGGTACATAGCTATTTGTCATATTATTAACAGTTTCATGTCATCTTTCATTCTGTACTGCATTATAATGGAAAGAAAAGAATGAAATTTCCTGAAAGGAAATTAATAAGAAGTATAAAACATAACCTATTAATATTTATGAGATTTCAAATTTAACAGCAGAGGGGCAAAAAGGAAATATCAAACTTACTGCATAGAATTTCCCATGATTTTTACAAATTACACAGCTTGAGGGTAACAGTATGTGTTACAGATAAATTTGAAAAAAGTTTTTTTTCTTTCCTACTCCTGTTTTTAGATCTCTTAGAGTAAAAAAAAAAGGATGATTTCGATTATTATTGTAAAAAAAGCTATCTTAACACTAACCAAAAATAAGCTACAAATGATTCACTCATTAAACTCTTTGAAAATAGTAAGAGAGGCTTGTGATTCTTGAAGACAGCTCACAGCAAAACATGTGGCATAAGTGCTGGAAGCATAGAGAGGCTAATTTTACTGAGTGGTTTTCAGAGGTGTGTCAATCCAGGGAAGCTAGACTTTACTGTGCTAACAGACCCCCTGAAAATACACTGCTTCCTCTTATACATGTCCATTGTGGGTTGACAATGGGGCTTCTTGTTACCATAGTCACTCAAGTCTACTAGTTAATGCCCACAGTGATGGCCACAGTGTTCATTACTACACTGACTGAAAAGATATCATCTTAAACTTGGAAAGGACACTATCATTTTTCTAATGATTTATTCATGAAAAGGTCATATGACTACATTAATTTCAAATCAGAGCAGAAAAATATAATCCCACTATATGCCTGGAACAAGAGAGTCAACATCTATTAATAGCTTTCATACTACCACAGTGGGTAATAAATTGATCCTCAGATATAAGTGGTCCATATATAAGTAGGTAAATATCATTTTGCTTTCAATATTTTCCGTTCTGTCTACTACCTAAAATTTACATTTACTCAATTTTTTAAGACATGTTAAGCTAAATAGAAATGGAAAATTTATCTGGGAAGGTCACACTATTAGGTTAGTGTAAGCCATTAAATCTTTGCCCCAGTTTCATTATTATAGCCTCAAATGTTTTACTCCTACTCTGCCAAATATATATCCATAAGGCCCTTGAATATCTCCAGTCCTTTGAGAATGGATGGATAATGAGAAGAGAGTCTGAGGGAGTAACAGTTTTTTATAAAAGGCAGGAATTAGGCCAAATGTAGGTTGAAAAAAAAGATACTACATGGAGAGACATCCTAGTAATTTCCAAGACAAAAATCCTTTGCATAGTATAAAATTATAGTTATTTTTGTTAATTAATCCAGCAAATATGTAATTATTAAAAATCATGGATTTGTTATGGAATATTTAAAAATACAGAATAGTGTTTGAACAAACAGTCCATAGTCCTTTCAAAAGTCACTAGACTTTGGCATATTTTTCTATGCATGTATTTCTGTGTGTATATTCTTTAAAATTAATTATATTATACAAAATTGTAACATTTTCTTCTCAAGTGTTTATTATTTTGCAATAAAGATGTCAATATTCAATCACAGAGGAGATTAGAAGAATGGAAAGCAAAAATAACAAATTATGTGAAAGAACTTTAGATGTCTGAATGTCTATTAGTAAAACTGCTTATATAATCGTACAAGCCATACAATAAAATATTATCCAGGCATTAAAAACAATATAACATTATTCTGTTTGGCTCTTACCTTGAATGGTAAATTATTGTAAATCCATGTACTCAAGGGTTCATTACTATTACTAATTTTAGTGATCATAGTGAAACTATATAAACTTGTTTCAACAGCTGCTCAAACTAAAGGTCACAGAAAATATACAGGAGTTAATACTGTTTAAATAATTAGATTATTTGAATTATTGATTTTAGGATATTGTTCAACATTCAAATGTATCATTGTATTGTTAATATTGTGCTTAGTTAAGTCTATAAAGACACATATGACATGATAATCTTCGTGACCATCTCCCTACTCCTGGTAGTGTTGTGGCCAAGTTGTGAGTCCCCAAGAGACCACCAAGGAGCCGATTCCGATGCAAACACAAAAGGGTCATTTTTTTCAAGCTCGAGCTCGGACCCACAACCATCACCGATGCAGCGGGTCAGGAATGTGAGCCCCGAGCCCAGGGCAGACAAAGCTTTTATGCATTACAAGGTGCAGGAAGAAAGGAACTTGCACGTGGCCTCTGCTGATTGGATGATTTAAAGTAAGGGTGGTTTGTACATTCTTTATTGGTTGAGTACGGCTGGTGCCAAGCTGCCGGCTGATGTAACACATAAGGTATGTTATCTTTAAGCAGCAGGAGCATTTGGACCTTGAGTGTCTGGACCTTGAGGTCATTGCTAGGGAACTATCTGGGGTGAGGGTTACTGGAACAATGGGTGGTTTTTCCAGTAACTGGAACAAAGTTTTCTTAGAATTAGGTTGGGGTTGAGGCCTCCTTCTTAAGATGGCCTTTTTAAAATGGAGTTTCTCTTGCTCTCACAGTAGTAATTACTCCATTAATCATGTCTAGTCAGGAAACAGAAACCATTATTTAAACAGAGTAAGTATTAGAGAACCATAGTAACAACAACAACAGAAAAAAGGAGCAGATGTATCAGGTGGTAGTAACAACCAGAAACAGATATCTTCACTAAGGCTGCCAAGAAAAGGAAGAGACTGGAATTCTGAAATCTGATTTGAGAACAGTGTCTCCACTGAGATGACACTTGATGTTTGAGGAGGGGATATCATTTAGCAAATACAAATACATAAGAAGCTTGAAGAAGTTTCCTTTTGAAACTAGTATCCAGATCTCTGCAAAGGGTGGGCTGTGGGGATTCAGACCTCTGGGGAGCAGCACTGGAGAATCTGGGGCCCTGGGGATGTAGAACTAAGAGAAAAGTATCATTAAGGTGTAAAGCATGCCAACTGGCACCCACTGCTACTACTGGATAAAGAACCTCAACAGAAATAACATTAGCAAGGAAAGAAAATAAATAGAAATGCAAGTTCCCTTCTGCCTAGTACAGTTTTCTAGTCTGCTTCTAGCAGCCCTTAAGGACAAAGCCTAAAAGAAGCTAGCTGGTAAAGGAGAAGTGTGAAATAACATTAGCAAGGAAAGAAAATAAATAGAAATGCAAGTTCCCTTCTGCCTGGTACAGTTTTCTAGTCTGCTTCTAGCAGCCCTTAAGGACAAAGCCTAAAAGAAGCTAGCTGGTAAAGGAGAATCAAATAAGATAATCAAATAATAACATAATATTATAATAATATATAATAATAATATAATAGTATAATAAATAATCAGATTAAAAAATCAAAAAACCAAGCGCAGGGTTGAAATTGAGAAACCATAAAGTTTGCAAATCCCATTTTAATAAATTAACACATTTGAGGATAGCTTTGTAATTACAACTTTGTGAGATAAGGATGGTAAATATTATACATAATGAATGGAATTTTAAAGTTGGTGATGCTTAATGATAATTTTTCTAAGACATGCTAAGTATGTATAGTAAGGACGGGCCACAAATTAAAGTAAGCAGAACTCATAATCAATATTCATTCAAACATGTTGTATGACACATTGTACTAGAACAAATTAGTCAATGTCTCTAATGTGAAAGCTCAAGATAGTATCTATCAATTTTTAAGTGGTCAAAAATATTTTGCATGCCCATATTATATGTCAAGGGCACACTAATAATATTAAATACGAAAATATAATAAATTAGGCTCATTGTAAAATTCTCTTTACTAATCTTGCATGAAACTTTCTTCCTATTTATGAAAGAAAAACTTGCCCCAACTCAGAAATTCATTGACCCACCCAGACATTATGCTTTAATGCAAAGCATAAATTAGATTGAAAAATCTCACAACGATATTTTAAGAATATTTTATAGAAAGAGAATGTGAGCATACATTTACATATGTGTTTAGATATTGAATTTTGCAATAATCTTCTGTGATCGCTTACTGCTGTGAAATAATGTCTTGATGGAATTTTTTGGCAATTTTATTGTTTAGCCAGCAGTTAAATCATCAATAAGCTGCTTATGGTAAAATTAGCCACCTAGTTTCAGAATTTGAGGCATTGAGTTTGGAAAAAGTAAAAATATTTTTTAAATGTTGCCACTAGCTTACATGGGAAATATTAACTGATAAGTGTCAGATGAAAGACCAAGACAAATATTATATGATTTCAGGGAAAGGAGATTCTTCCATTGGCCATGGCACATGTGCAAGCAAATCTAATCACATTTGAAGGAATTATTAGCAATCTTGTAGTGGTTCTTCTTTGTTCTAATTATTTTCAAATGTGTCATTACTTTCAATGTATTCCATTTATAAAAATTTATATTTTAAATGATTATTTCTGGTAAAATTTTAGTTAGTTTAACTAATTGACTAATAATAATGTGAATAATATGAGTAAAAGTAGTGGTTATTATGAGAAACAGAACTAGAGTTGAGCATTTGTTATTGGAAACATTTCCTAGTTCTTAAGACCTCAAGTCATAAATTATATTATAAAGAAATCTTTTGAATATAGAAATAATTTCACTTAATGATTTCAATGATCATCTATTTAGTTAATAGTAACAAGTAGCTTTATCTCATCACTGAGGATATAATATTTGGTTTGTTTACCAAAATACCTTTAAGATATAAAATAATCTTTCTTCATAAGACTGATGCCAAATAAATATCTGATATATTAAATAGGAGTAGCAAATTGTAAGATTTAAAGACTAATGATATCTCTTCAGTTAATGGAAAGAAAAAATGTCATCAATAACGTGGTTTGATTCATTATTACAGATTTACATTCTTATAATGCATGTTCTTTAGTTTTCACAGTTCTAATTACTCAGGGATAGATGGATAAACTGGTAAAACTTCATGGTATAAAATATCCTAATACATTAAATTAAAAGTAATGACTTTTCTAATAAGTATAGTAACTATATAATACAATTAGAACATGGAGCTTATTACAACATATACACTGATGTTCTCTATTCAATATTGACCTATTAAAGAAGTCTAATTGGGTCTTTAACTATCTGGTCCATTAATCTTCAGAGCTACATATGGTATTTAATTGTAAGAACTGTACACTAATTGTGGGGGGAAAATTTCAGCAGTTATGAGTAACACACTCTCCTAGGCAGAATTTTCCCATTCTTAGGTTAATCTTTACAATCATGAAAGAGAAATCTACTTTTCCTTGTCTCATAAGTCAATCAATTTAAAGGAGGGAGCAAATTAGAGCTATCAAGATAATTTTTTGTCAGAAGTAAATCTTATCACTGACCATAATATAAATATTTCAGGCAGAAGCCACTAATAAACATACATTCCAACAAGTCAGTCAAATTCAATCAGTTGTATGCACTACTGATTCCATATCACAGTGGTTGCTATTTGGCACCACACACACACATACACACACACACACACACACTTATAAACTAGAAGTGAAATAAGTTTCTAAATTGTCATTACAAAACAACTAAATTTAAGTATGCAATGCAAACTTATTACTATTTTTAACATTCACACTTTTTCTGAACTATTTACAAATGGTAATCATTTAAGTGGATATTGGATAATTTAGCAAAAATTATATGGGAACTCCTATTGTTATAGAAGACTACACTTATAAACTCTTTCTGGAAAGAAGTACCACTTTTACCAACCTATCTGAAAAGTAAAATCTTTATTCTAACTTTTGTTCAACCAAGCATGTCAAGATAAAAAGCATTATTCTGCTCAGGCTTTACAGTTGTTTTGGTTTTAAATAAGCTTTACACCTTATGAATTTTATTCCATAATATTTGACACATAACTTTCTACTTAAGGATCATATTCATTCACAGTATTCTGCATTGCAGAACCTCATCATGCATTAGTAATTAAATGATTCTAATAATGCACTGATGACAAATTAATGTAGCATCTGTCTATCTTTATGGCACCCATTAAGCAATAGTTTAATTGTTGGCTAGTTTCATTATACATTAAGGATAATTTCCTAAAGATTTTTACAACCAAGACTATCATGAGCAGAATGTGCAGGAAATCATATATGAGCTGGTTTTTCATCTCCATAATGACTAAATAGTTTCTGTGTCCTCAAAAAAGTAACCATTAATTTCTATAAATGAAACTTATTTCATGTTAACATTGACCATTTAAGCAATCATTTTGTAACGATTCATTGCTGAACTTGAGGCAAAATAGCACTTTTCTATCTATACCTATAAGGAGACAGAGATATCAGGATATATATCTGTAATTTCACACAATGACAAAACATTAACATTGTAATTTGTGAAGAGATACTGTCTTTGTCCATTTGGCCTGCTATAGAAAAAAGTATCACAGATTGGATGACTTAGAAACAATGCAAACTTATTTCTGAATTCTGGAAGCTGGGAAGTCTAAAATCTTCGTTTGTACTTCATTTGGCACAGCATGTCGCATTCTGGCGAGGACTTCTTCCTGGTTCATAGCCTGCATCTTCTTCCTGTGTCCACATAATGGAAGGGCCAAGGATAACCATGGGCTCTCTTTTATAAGAAAACTACTCCCATTCATGAGAGCACCACCTTCATAACCTAAGCATCATCCAAATCCCTGCCTCCTAAATCTATTACTTTAGGCATTAGAATTTCAACATGAATGTCGGAAGGGATACCAACATTCAAACCATAGGACATATCAAAATAAAGATTTTCAAAATGGGAAGAAATACAGCCTACAGAATCAATGAAAAATATTTAAGGCAATAAATCATAGGTCTTATATACATAGACTGTATGTCATTCATTTGGGAATATATGCCCTTGACTTATAATTAATATGCTCCATGTTTTTGATTTCAGAAAAACCTCTCAGAATAAAGTCAAAGTAATTCCTAAAAATGATTGCTATAACATTAGTACACTGACATGTGAAAATATGTAGGCTGAAGAATGAACATGAATCACAAGAACTGTTGTTCCAAAAGAAAATTACAGTAATAGTAACTTGGTTTAATGAATTCAAAAGTGTTACACAGAAACACAGAAGTATTTTATCTTACAGATAAAAAATAAAAGGTAATATAGATGTCAGAATGTTGTTTAGAAACCATCCTGGGGGGTCAAAAAAAGATGGTGATGTGAAAGTGAGGCAGAAATCTCTTCCCAAAACCACATATAATATGAAAATACAACAAATACAACTATTTCTAAAAGAGTGACCAGAAATCAGATTGCACCACCCAGTCTACATCTGGGAAAAGAGAAAATCTCACAGAAAAGGGTAAAGTAATAAAGCCATGACACAGTGGGACCAGAGGTAAGGGACGAATTCAAAAGGGAGATAGACACATTGAAAAATACAGTAGCTGAAATGAAACATACAATGGAGAGATTTAAAGGCAGATTAGATGAGGTAGAGGAGATGGTAAATGAAATAGAAATTACAGAACAGGAATACAAAAATTCAGGAATTACAAAATTCACCATCCATTCATGATAAAAACTCTCAACAAAATGGGTATAGAGGGTTAAGTACCTCAACATAATAAAGGCAATATATGACAAAACCACAGCAAACATTATACTTAACAGTGAGAAGCTGAAAGCTTTTCCTTTAAGATGGGGAACAAGACAAGGATGTCTACTCTCCCCACTTCTATTCAACATAGTTCTGGAGGTCCTAGCCACAGCAATCAGACAACACAAAGAAATAAAAGGCATCCAGATCAGCAAGGAACAAGTTAAACTGTCACTGTTTGCATATGACATGATGTTGTACATAAAAAGCCCTAAAGAATCCACTCCAAAACTACTAGATCTAATATCTGAATTCAGCAAAGTTTGGGAATACAAAATTAATACACAGAAATCTGTTGCATTCCTATATGATAATGATGAGCTAGCAGAAAGAGGGATCATGAAAACAATTCCATTTACATTTGCATCAAAATAAATAAAATACCTAGGAATAAACCTAACCAAGGAAGTGAAAGACCTGTACCCTGAAAACTACAAGACACTCTTGAGAGAAATTAAAGACACTGATAAATGGAAATACATCCCACGCTCATGGGTAGGAATAATTAATCCTGTCAGCATGGCCATCTTGCCTAAAGCAATCTACACACTCAATGCAATCCCTATCAAAATCCCAAAGCATTCTTCAATGAACTAGAACAAATAGTTCTAAAATTCATATGGAACCACAATAGACTCTGAATAGCCAAAACAATCCTTACAAGGAAGAATAAAGAGGGGGCGATTATGATACCCAACTTCAACCTCTACTACAAAGCCACAGTAATCAAGACAATTTGGTACTGGCACAAGAACAGATCCTTAGATCAATGGAATAGAATAGAGAGCCCAGATATAAACTCACACATATATAGCCAATTAATATATGATAAAGGAGCCATGGATATACAATGGGGAAATGACAGCCTCTTCAACAATTGGTGTTGGCAAAACTGGACAGCTACATGTAAGAGAATGAAACTGAATTACTGTCTAACTCCATACACAAAAGTAAACTCGAAATGGATCAAAGACCTGAATGTAAGTCATGAAATACAAAACTCATAGAAGAAAACATAGGCAAAAATATTTTGAATATAAACATAACCAACTGTTTTCTGAAAAAATCTCCTCAGGCCAGGGAAACAAAATAAAAAATGAACAAGTGGGACTAAAATTAAAAAGCTTCTGTACAGCAAAGGACACCATCAGCAGAATAAAAGGGCATCCTACAGTATGGGAGAATGAATATATCCATAAACATCATACCTGACAAGGGATTAACATCCAAAATATATATATAGAACTCATATACCTCAACACCCAAAAAGCAAATAACCCAATTAAAAAATGGGCAGAGGATATGAACAAACATTTCTCCAAAGAAGAAATTCAGATGGCCAACAGGCACATGAAAAGATGCTCCACATCACTAATTATCAGGGAAATGCAAATTAAAACCACAATGAGATATCACCTCACACCAGTTAGGATGGCCAACATCCAAAAGACAAACAACAACAAATGCTGGTGAGGATGCAGAGAAAGGGGAACTGTCCTACACTGTTGCTGGGAATGTAAATTGGTTCAACCATTGTGGAAAGAAGTATGGATGATCCTCAAAAAACTAAAAATAGAAATACCATTTGACCCAGGAATCCACTCCTAGGAATTTACCCCAAAAAAACAAGATCACAGATTCAAAAAGACATACGCACCCCTATGTTTATTGCAGCACTACTTACAATAGCTATGACATGCAAGCAACCTAAGTGCCTATCAGTAGATGAATTTATAAAGAAGAGGTGGTACATATACACAATGGATTATTATTCAGCCATAAAAAGAAAACAAATCCTACCATTTGCAACAACATAGATGGAGCTAGAGAATATTATGCTCAGTGAAATAAGCCAGGCGGAGAAAGACAAGTACCAAATTATTTCACTCATCTGTTGAGCATAAGAACAAAGCAAAAACTGAAGGAACAAAACAGCAGCAGCTCAGAGAACCCAAGAATGGACTAGTGGTTACCAAAGGAAAATGGGTTGGGGATGCTGGGTGGGAAAGGAGGGATAAGGGGCTTAAAGGGTATTATGATTAGCATGCATAATATAGGGGGAGCACAAGGATGGAAGTATAGCACAGAGAAAATAAGTAGTGACTCTGTAGTATCTTACTATGCTGATGGACAGTGACTGTAATGGAGCATGTAGTGGGGTCTTGATAAAGGGGGGGAATGTAGTAACCACAATGTTGCTCATTTGAAACCTGAGCATAAGATTGTGTATCAATGATACCTTAAGAAAAAAAAAAAAGAAAGAAACTATCCTGGATAGTGTTATCCCACAGTATAAAGCAAAATCAAACCAATAAAGAGCAGAGAGAGAGAGACTAACAAGAAGATGAGAAGAAGGGGGAGGACTAGGGGAAGGGGGAGGAGGAGGAGTAGGGAAACATTTCTTTGTTCTATTTTGGGAGTAGAGAGAACTGCATACCTCAAATTGAAAAATATATTAATTATTTATATTAATGTTTACAAGCAATAATATTTCATTGTGTGTGAGAAGGAAGCAATTAAAAGCAAATAAAATGTGAAGGAAAATATGTATATGTTAAATCATTATTGATTCAGGGCAGTGAATAAATAGCTCAATTAGGTAAATATATTTTATGGTACAAAACAAAAAGTGTGTTCATTTATATAAAAGATATAAAGAAGAATATAAAGCTATTAAAATACAATGCTAACTGTAATTTTCAAAGTATGAGCAATTACCTTAATGCAAACCACATGAGAAAATTAAGATTTTAATTGTTTCGTAGCCCACCTACTCATACAACTTTTAGGAGAGGTCCTAAAATTGTTAAAAATCAAAAAAAAAATCAAATGTGCAGTTAAAAGAGATCACAGATACCCTTAAAAGAGATCACAGAAATGCAAAATCATCTGAAACTATGAAATACGGAAACACAGTACCAGAGAACTAAGTATACACTAAAACTGTTCAGACATAAGTAGATTTCTATAAAATCATTTTAGATAAGGTAGGGAGAACATCCTTAAAAGAAAGATAAAAGAATTTAATTTTCATCATGTGCCAATGGTGTAGAAGCATCACATATTTGATAGCAAAGTTATACAGTAAATAAGACTTTATTAAGTTTGCCTAGTTAGTGTGTGTTCTGATAAAGAACTTCACTCCAGACTGAAAGCAGTGAAATGAGAAGCAGACAAAAATAATTTTTAAAGAAATACTGTGGAGTTAAATCTTACATATATATCACTGTGATACACAGCTATTATATGTACACACACAAATATATGTATGTATATGTTGCCGTGAATGAGAAGTGGAAAAGAAACACAAACTGACTTTTGGGTTATAGATCAGACAGTGAAAAAATAGACAAGAGAGAAGGAACTTGAGTAGACTTATTACCTGGAAGTCACATGCTGCTTTGATCTGCCTTCACTCCAGGATCCACCTCCACCTGATTAGCCACATAAACAGCTGCAAACATTGTTTGGGTTTCTAGACTGTGGAACCTGCGGGCTTCAAGGGAATGTAGACATATGTGGAGTTAAGGTACATGCTGTCATTGCCACTAGGTCTGTGGATTACAGTGGGGGTATCAAATCCACATGAACATTATGCTGTTTAGTTATGAGCTGTGGGCCCACATAGCCAGTAGAAGTTTCACAGATAATTGTTTAAGTCCTTATTTGACTTAAAGAGAGTGGGGCTGAAATAGAGTGTTCACAGCATTCTGATGACTCTGCCAGTATTTTGTCTCTGAATGAATTGCTAGACTTGTGTGTGATTACCAAAACTGGAAAGAAAGTTTGATGCCATATTTTGATGAGTCCTTCCTAAGTAGATTATCCAGAACTGTCAAATAGACCTTTCTGTTGTGAAAGAAGTATTCTACACCCATACTATCCAGTAAAGCAGCTATTAGCCCAATGTGGCTAATGCAATTACAGAATTAAATAGGTACTATAATAATTTGAATTAATTCAAATTTAAATTTAAATCCTCACATTGGCTAGTAGCCACCATCAGGCAGTGGAGATCTAGAAACCTATGTTTCAAAAAAGTGGTAGGCATGCCTTTAAGTAGGCGTCAAAAAAGATGTTAAAATGAACCTTAAGTCCTCAACTTCAGTAATTACAATTTATACTATATCAGACCAATCTCTTTACCAGGAAAAGCCACAAAGCTATAAAAACACATGAAACAACTGTTAAAAGTCATTGAAGACCAACTAGAATAGGTAGGTAAGGTCAAAGGTCCAAAATACATGGGACAAGAGTGGCACACAAATGAGAGCTGTACATTTACCTTTTTTTTTTTTTACATTGGTTTATTTGTTAATTCCTGGGTAAAGGAAATGTAGACAATAGGGAATCTGCAGCATTTTTTATGAGCAGAGGTAACATAATAAGGGGTTCAGGTTTTCCATGGAGGAGGGGATTTGAAGAGGAGAAACTCTCTTAGGGAAGGTACCCTAAAATACTGGGTGTTATTTGTCTTTAGGCTTTTTCCAAATCTTAAGCAGACTAAGTAGTCTGAACCACCCAGAAATCAAGAGATTAATACTAAAACAAAACAAAACAAAGAAAAAGAAAACTCATAAGACCTAGCTTGAAAATGCTTATATATTGTTTATCACAAAGAAAGATATGCAAAACATATCTTTTTCATAAGGGTATGCAAAACAGCTAAAGAGCACCTCAAATGCATGGGTAAGAAGAAGCCAGGGGAAAATTCCAATTCTCCCTTTGTGTGAACCATGATTATTGATTCTGATAGAACAACTCAGAACCAGGAAGCCCAAAATAGTCTCATCCAGAATTCTTATTATCCTGCTGACCTAGAAGGCATAGTCTTGCTATGAAATGAGCCTTCAATGGCAGAGCCCTGTGGAGTTCTCCCTGAAGACAGTGCAAATTATCAATCTCACTGTTACCCATGAAAAATACTGACTAGCTGGTGCTTCAGTCTTTCTTCAGACTCATAATTACACATATTTCTTCAGACTCATAATTACAAACACACTAATTAATCAGTAAATTTTATGTCTTTGCCAGGAGTCAGTGGCAGGGAGATACATACCACATTTCAACAAAACAGCTCAGCCTAATTCTAGTCCGGCTGGAATTAACCCTTACAACACACTGGAACCATAAGAAGCTCAGCAAAAATTTCAGCAGTCTTGGATTCAGGATTTGGAATATTGGCAGGATACTGAAATGTAACAGGATTTCAATTGTGAACCCACAGACTTCTACTTCCTGCCAAGATAAAGTAGGACTCAGATTTACTCTTCTTCCTACAAGAACCAAAACTAACAGTCAATGAAGATCAGTGATCCTAAAGACAAAGCAAACAAGGTGAGCCCTGTACTCACCAAAACTTAATAACAAGAGAATTTCCCGGATGCAGATCAGGAAAGGAATACCAGGTAGAGCCCAGTGGACACCCTGAGAAGAGAAGATGGAGCTGATAACCTATAGAAGACAAGGCATCTAGAGTTTATAGGACAGAATAATCCAGAGAGGAGGGATGTACACAGAGATATCCAGCCACCTTCAGAGTCTTCCCTTGTTATTCATTATAGCACCCTTCAGAACATGCATGTGAGAAAAATACTTGAGTCCAGAGGAGAACTGCCCAAATCAATTAGAAGTAACATTAATAAGCATGCATGCAGGGCTGGGTTTGCTGCCCCTTCCCACTAGCCAGGCAGCAAAATTTCATAACCCAGAGATCCAAAAAGCTCAACAAACCCAAATACAAGAAATATGAAAAAACTACACCAAGGCATGTCATAATCAAAGTGCTCTAAACTAGTGATGAAGAGAAAACCTTAAAAGCAGCCTGAGTTAAAAGACTCATTACATAGAGAAGAATAAATATAAGGATGACCTTGCATGTTACAGCCCTTGGGGCTAAATCACTGTCCTGTTGTTTCTTCTACATGAGAATGTATGGTAGTAATTGATGTGCTCCGTGCTTGTAATTCCCCATCCCGTAAGTGTCAGAAGGAATTATATTGATCAGAAATGCGCTGAATATAGAGAACCACCTCCCTAATGACCTCTTTGAGCTTCAAGTCCATGAGACTGATGATTTTTTGGATTGGAACTTCTGACAGAAAGAGGCAGTTTCCTCACAGGCATCCCTTGGGGCTGGGTCTAACTTCACTGATATGATTGTCTGTTAGCCTGTGCATGGAGTCTTTCTAAAATCAGAATGCCAGGTCTGAGGGGACTTTGTGATTCTCTGTCCTGATACTTAAATTTTTGTGTGATGATGGTGACAAACTTGCAAGGGTTTGCCTTCTTAGTGTAGAAGTAGGTTATCCTCCTAACCATGACCCTTTCGATAGTAAAGGGTCGAGTCTTAAAATAGTCTAAAGGCTAGACACTGACATGCTGCTGTCCTTTTTATTCCATCGGAAGACAAACTGCTTTTAATTCTCTCTGCTGAGTATTTAAAAGAAGGCATTCACAGAATCAATAGCTGCATATCATGATCATTGATTTGTTCCAGTGAAGAGACCACATCCAGCAGAGTAGAGCACCACAGACAAGACCTGGTTGTGTTTACAGTAAACACCATCCTCTGCGTTGACCCACTGGGCTTTCACAGAGAACAAACAGACAGGTGAAGACATGGAAGTGCACTGGTGAGAGAACCAGCATCATTAAGTAGCTCATTGGTGTCTATCTTTTGTAGACAAAGGCTGATGAGAAGAGATGCTGTAACAGAACTGGGTTTCCTGATTGTAATGGGTGTGATAAGATCCAAAAATATAATGGAGGCCAGGTGGTACTGCTTAATCAAAGGAAGCCAGGTGAATCCAATTATTGTAATGAGCAGCGATATAAAACTGGCAGTTAGGAAGGCTTGACCCACGAGAGCTATGAAGATATTTAATAGAACATGGAGCTCCCAGGGGTAGCAAAAAGGGTATTGTCTGTATAAAAAACAAAGTAAATCCAGGATGGATGATCAGGAAGCAGCAGGCCGCATCACCAATAAACAGTTGTAATCCCTCACCCTGTTTTCAAATTTGAAAAAGTTAGCCCAGAAACCCACTGACTGAAGAGAAGGCTGGCTGGCTGTAAGGAAGGAGGCTGGAAGACTATAGCAAGCACACACAAGTATGGTTTCTCCATTCTTCCCAGAAAGTGGCCTATAGCCATTCACTCAGGGGACATATGCCATGAAAAAGGAAATACTAAAGCAATAAAAACACTGTTGAACACAGTGTCCAACTGAACTTAATAGCGAGGGACTCACAGCATTGTCACGGCTTTCTTATTAGAGTAGGAGTTTACAGAGTTTAGGCAGTAAATTGATTATAGTTCCGGGTCTGGCTCACAGTGAATCTACTCAATCCATAGGAACACTTGGTGGCAATTTTCCCAGTGCCTGGATATATAATTGGAAAGGGCATACAAAGGACTTGGCAGAATCACCACACTGATTCCTGGGTCTGTTGGGTAAGAGCTATAATAGTGGAGATCAAGTAAAACCTACTGAAATGTACTCCTTTTGTCATGCTAAGAAAATAAAGTAACTCCGTGTGGATAAAATGAGAGTTCCTGTGGCCAGGATTCTCACCTGGCCCTGGTTGACTAGCTCACTGCACACCTGTGGGCAATACATGGCTGCTGACTCTATATAAAGAGCTCCGCCGGTGCTCTGCATGCAACGTGGTGGTATGGCTGCAAGGCTGCAGGAGAGGAGAGCAGAGGCTGGAGTGGTGGCAGTGCCAAGGACAGGTGCCCAAAGGACGGCTGTGCGGGACCACTGTGCCAACAGAGGAGCCCAGAGTCAGAGACCAGCTTGCTGCACAGAGACTCACTCTGAGTGAATGGGATTTTAGTGACTGACCTGCCACCATGGGAATAAAGTTAGGTATAACCATTCACCCCAAGAACGTTTTGCTGTCTATTTCTTTGGTCACATTGAATCCATAGGGAACTTGCCTGGGCTGAAACCCATTGGAAAGACACTCCATCTTTGAGGAAAGGCAAGGATTACTGACCCCTTAAATTATCTTATGCAAGGATAGTGATCCCCTTCATATCATCACCTAAATTACCACTTTGGCAACAATATAACCCTAACAGATCCAGGAGGAGAACAGTGGGCTGCTGCACATTCAAGCAGTTCTAGCCCTATTTACAGCTTGATGCCAAGTATACTGTCTTTGCTTGAGCTGACTAACAGTTTCTGGTACGCAGCCCAGGGCAAATGCTTTATTTAGCAAAAAGACCAATTTGTGCTCACATGAGAAAAACAACCATACATTTAGAATTAAATTAACCTTTGTCCCACTCCCATTATAATATTGTGCAAACACTGGAACAACTGGACTTCATATAGGTTATCACAGTATTCTGCTCTTTTGATGTCTTCCTGGTATTTGACCAGGTATCCAAATAGTATAAAAAATGTGGGAGGAATCTCTTCTCAGCCTTTTGCCTAAGATCAAGTGTAGTATCTGTTCTTATGAGTTTAATATCTGATACTTCCTCTAACCAAGGACAATACATTATTTTTGGAGCAGGGAAATGGAATAGGAGCTTCCTCCCTCCACTGCACACATCAACCTGGTCTCCCAGAATGGGGCACCCTTTTGGAGGGGAAAAATAACATGGGATGTTTTCATAAGACAGGTGAACTACAGAGGGTACAGAGGTGTGGGACAAATTGAAAGAAATTTTAGGGACCTGCCACACCAGTGGAAACCTTAGTGTGAGCAATTGTGTTTTTTCTCGATTTATTCTTAGCATCCATAGGCAAGATGTGTCTTTCGGTATCAGAAGAGCCTGAGAGGTAACTTTTTTGGGTCTGGAAAGATTCAGAGTTTTTCCTTATGAGTTACCGGTAATTGATTCTTCACTCTATGCCATTTTGGCTTGTGAATGTTTTCATAGGAATGCTCTACTTTGGGTAGCAAGGGAAACATGTAACATCTTTTAGCTCCCACCACTGAAAAAGAAGCACACAACCTAGAGGCCCTTTAGGGTTATGGAAGTGGTGGCACATTTCTGCTCTAAGAATACTGCCTCCACCCATTTATGTGTAGAGAAAAGTTATTAACTTTTAATATGAACTAAGGAAGAAAAGGAGCCCTACAACAGGTCCAAGTTGTGGTGTGAGCAGACTTGCCTCTTGAAACAAGATATCAAACAAACCCTATGGTTTTAGAGAAATCTACGATGAAGCAAAATGCAATGTGGAGACCATGGTAAACCCTAAGGGGAGAATCACAAAGTAGACATCTAGGGTATTAGAACAAAGCCATGACATCTGCAGCAAAGAATTTTACATCATTTTTTTAAAAGCTCCTGATATGCCATTGGACTCAGCATAAAACATCAACTGACCAAGATACTAGAGTGTTTCTTCATGAGCTGGATTCTGCTATACCCATCATACCAAAATATTTGATATGTCCGGCAACAATCTATCATGAGATAAAAGTGCTCTATTATCAAGCATGTGCAAGCAAGATTCATAATTAGGTGGTGTTAAAAAGGAAAGAAAAGAAACAACAAACACAAATGGAGTAATTTGTCCCCCAAACTAAGACTTAATCACACGAATGTGACCTTTTAACAGTAACTCAAGTATTTTTGGTCAGAACCAATGATGTCATCTGTCACTTGAGCCCTCTCTAGCCCCCAAAAGAAAATGAGGTAATCTGTGTGATAAGACCTTATTGCCCTGCCCTCCTTCCTATTACAACCTTCCATTTTCTGTAATTACTTAGAGCAGCTCTCTACTTGCTAGATGGGATGCTGCCCAACTCATGAATCCCTTAATAAAGCCACTTACATCTTCAAATTTAATCAGTTGAATTTTGTTTTTTAACAGTGGTCCAGATTCCCATGTCATCCTCCAAGTTTCCACCAGCATCTTCCCCCCAGCTCACACCTATGACCATAAAGAGGGGCCACATATGACCAACTGACAAAAGAGGTAAGTAGCTTAGCTTGGTCAGCTCAGAGAATAGCTGCAAACTAAAAATGAATTGCTTTCCTATAGCCTCACATAAGAGTACCTCATAAAGTCAACAATAGGGATTAATTCTCCCAGTGAGAACTTTGGGAAGTTTACCTATTCTGTAATTTGTAAAAAAAGAGAATAGCCCCAAACTAAGAATATATATTGTTAAGAAAAAAAAGTTCAACAAGTAAATCTGAAGATCGAATTGTTTTTATAAGGGGTTCATGAATTGAGCCGCATCCCATATTAAGTGGAGAGATGCTTCAAGGAGTCGTACAAAATGGAAAGTTTTACAGGAAGGAGGCTGGAGCAAGAAATTATTTGAAAAATAAAAGAAGGGATTGTTTCAGGTCAGGATATCTTCTTTTTGTGAAGAAGGGAAAGACAGGTTTTCTTTATGCAGATCACTTCCCTAGTACCAATCAGAACATTTCAGATTGAATTCTGAAGAGTCATATTCCTGGGTAGGTTGGATTTGTGATTAAGTCTTCGCTGTTTGGGGAGGCAAATGACTCTCTTTTGGGCTTGTTTCTTTTTTGACGACATGGATGTATTGGACATGCATATGTACTCATGAGAACTGGCAAACCCATTGGTAGGCTTGGTAGGACAACAATTGGAAAAGCAGGAACAAGGAAGTGTGGGAAAGACACTAGTGAATGGACCTAAGGAGTAAAAAAAAAAAATTGAACTAACTCTGTATTGCACATAAACTCCCTCAAAACACTCTTTACCATGGGAAGGCACTAAATAACCTATATAAAAACTTACCTAACAAGTTGACAATACCAGTCTTTGTTAGAGGTAAAAAAATATGTGAAAGGCAGTGCACTCTCTTTGGGGAGACAGCTCACCCAGTGGTTAAGTTGGGCAAACATGTGTCTGTCTAGCCGCTTTGTCTCAATGCTGAGAAACTTGTAAAGAGCATCCTAGCTCCAGAGGTCTCCATAGGTACCATCTGGGACCTTTGTCACAGCTAGTTACCCAACTTCTCCACTTCTCACAGGTACTGTTCTGAGATAACTCTCCAAGTTAATATTTTCATTCAAAACTCAGTCTAAATTTGTTTTCTTCAAAAATTTAAAACACATAAAGCTATTATTTCTTTTTGACAATTTAACTTACTTATTTGGACTTATATTATTCCTTTCTTTGATATGTCTCTCTGTCATTGTTTTCAATATAGGTAATATCCCTGTATCTTCTACTTGTTTCCAGCAAAACACTGAAACTTCATGTAATATACTTTGCATCTTGAATTAGGTAGTCAAAATGTTCTTTAAATTTTACTTCTTATGGTAAAAATATATTTTTTTGCATTAAAGTGTACAATAAACAAAACAAAAAGCAGCTCACAAAACGGGAGATAATGTTTTGAAAGTCATATACCAGATAGGTGGTTAATAGAAAGAATATAAAGAACTCCTAAAATTAAACCAGCAGCAACAATAAAATAGCCTAATTAAAAAATGGGCAAAGAACTTAAATAGGCATTTTTCCAAAGAATATATGTAAATGGGTAACAAGGATATGAAGAGATGTTCAGCATTACTAATCACTAAGGAAATGCAAATCAAAACCACAATGAAATATTACGTCAAACCTATAAGGAGGGCTACTATCATAAATAAATACACAGATAAATAAATAAGTGTTGATCAGGATATGGAAAACTGGAACCTTACATGCAGGTGGGAGGGATGTGAAATGGTTCAGCCACTGGAAATCTGCACGGTAGCTCCTTAAAAAATTAAAAATAGACTTACCATATGATATAGCAATTCCACTTCTGAGTATATATTCTAAAGAATTGAAGCCAGGATCTCAGATAGATATTTGTACACCCATGCACATAGCAATGTTATTCACAATAGCCAAAGGTGGAAGCAACCTAAGCACTCATCCATAGATGAATAGATGAGCAAAAGGTAGTATATGCATACAATGGAATATTACTCAGCTTTGAAAGGAAGGAAATCCTGACACATGCTAAAACAGACTCAAGGATAGTATTCGAAGTGACATAAGTCAGTCCCAAAAAGACAAATATAGTATGATTTCACTTACATGACAATATGATTTTCAGAGTAGTGAATGACTTGAAAAATTCTGAACCAACTCTTTCTTATTTATATATTTCTCGCATCCTTTTACAAGTAAGAATATATTTAAATTGATCAAAGATTAATTTATGCATGCACGTAAAATTGAAGTACATTCTAGGTCTATTAACAAAAAAGGCCCACAGGATATTTGAATTATATGGGATGTTGAATAATTCTTTGCTATATGGGAGTATTGGTATATTATAGGATATTTAACATGTGTGACCTTTGTCCAGTAAATGCCAACACATAATTATTTTGGCCACCAAACCATCCCCACACATTTCTCAAATGCCTTCCCATTGCAGGTACTACCATTTGAAAACCCCTCTCTGATTCTATTCATCAAAATATAGTAAGATTGTATATCTGTTGTCTGGCATTTTCAAAAACTGAAATATTTTTGAAAGTAGATTGTTGTCTTTCTAGATTTTGTATCCCTATGACCGTGCATGACACCTAACCCATGACTGAATCTCAATAAATGTATACTGAATGATAATAATTTAAGAAAATCAACTGGATAAGTGCCTTCCAGAGTTATCTAAAAGATCAGGTACCATTTTAATCTCACAGTTCCTCAGGTCTACAATTTCTAGATTTGAATTCTAACTGTGGTAGCTAACACTAATAACTTTCTCTTCCCTCAGTAAGACACTACCTAGTTTCTGTTTTGTTTCCTGACTCTCAAGTTAAGAAAATTAATTCACAACAAAGTTTAATTTGCTTTATTAAATTCTTTATTAAGTTGCTTTATTAAATTCTCATACTATATTTGCCTTTTTGTGACTGACTTATGTCACTTAGAATACTATCCTTGAGTATGTTTTAGCATGTGTCAGGATTTCCTTCCTTTCAAAGCTGAGTAATATTCCCTTGTATGCATATACCACCTTTTCATCCATTCATCTATGAATGAGTGCTTAGGTTGCTTCCACCTCTTGGCTATTGTGAATAGCCAAGTAAAGGTAGTGTCACCAATAGTACCAGGGAAAATGCCGAAGGTGATTAGGCCAACATTTTCTCCTTCATCACCAAAGAGTAAAAAAAAAAATCATATTTATAATTACCACATTTAATATGTCCTCGGTATGATATGTAATTTAAAATTTCTAGTTGAAGTCCTTGCGTACATAGGAAAATCTTGTATTTCCTTAACTGTAATTACAAAAACGTGTTTAGCTATGGAAAATATTCCAATGGCATCTAAATCTAATACAAGAAATAATTACATTTAGGAAAACTAATCTTTAAAATTCAGTATGTGCCAAAATGACAGATGGAGAAAAAATATGGACCCTCCATTTCAAATATGTTAAATAAAATTTACTAGAATTTTTAATTCAAGTTATAATTTGAAACTTTATAGAATGAGATCTCTGCTTTATATTTTTTATGTTGCCTATAGTAAGCACAATGGTATGTTATTTATGTTCTGTGATCAGTAACTTGCCAAATAAAATATATTATGGTGGATGTGAAGCATAAATGGCCCTAAATGTCACAGCAAATTTTCTTCCGAAAGCTGATAAAGAAATAGCTAATGTAATTTAGGAACATTTTGCCACCAGGTCTCAAATTATAACACATATGCTGAATATTGAAATGAGGTTGTCCTAAAGGTTAATAAAATGTCTCTTAAAGGCAGTTTATAGAATTTTCCCATCTCTGTAACCAGGGTTATGAAAGCTGTAAGTAAACAAAGGTTTCACAGAGACACTGTCTGCTGCAATACATCATCCTGGAAATTAAGATCAGTTAAGGCTTCATTTTGACAGTCCCTGAATGGCATAGCTGGGGTATCAGTGGCAGTACGGGATCGCTCAGCTCTCCTTGGTGCAGCTGACTCCAGTTGATTCTGGGAGATGTAGATAGAGCATATCTCTTTTACAGTCTTTGCCTGTCATTGCTACTCCCTTATCTAGTTTAATTTCCTATTTTTTTTATATTTGGGTATCACAGTGATTGTATCTCCAAGGGAAAAAAGTTTAAAATATAATAAGGTTATGTTCACTGTCTAGGTGAAGTTACACTGGCCACTCTGATGCAAATTTGAACAATTTCAATATTTACCAGTGTATTGTCAGTCTGATTACAAATTTCTATCATTCATAATCATCAGAAATATGTTTCACTCATGGGTGGAAAATGTAAGTAACTGCAGATTTATCTTACCATATATAATTATGTAGCAATGGTTAGTATATAAATTATTTATAAAACATTTAAGATGTTTTGCATTCTGACATTTTTGAAAGGCATATATGATTTTAGTTCCTTAATGTAGTTTTGAACTATCTGGTCTGAAATATAGAAAATAGTGATTATTTCCTCAACTTTAAAATTGTAAATGCCATTTATTCATTCTATTGCTCTCTCAGTAAATGACTTAATGAAAAATGTAATTCTCAAAACTAACACTTGCGTTTGGACTGATCAAATAAGAAACAAATACCATGATTATGGTTTTAGAATGGATCATTAGCCTTAACTAGAATATATTAAGCATATTTATTTGAAATATTGAGACAATTAAATATTGGTTAAATCATATTTGCAAAGTATATTTTGGAGAAATTATATTACTTAATATTTAAAGAGCTACTATAATTTTTGAGACAAATAAGAATAGAAGTATGAAAAGAGTATGACCAGGTATTTCAATTAAATGAAATTACAATTAATGAAACATTGAAGTATATGTCTCACTTTCTTATTTAAAGAAACACGAATAAAAACAACAATACCAGGTGATTTTTTTCACCAATTAATCTTGGTAGTGATAACAGTGTTTTAAAATAAAAATGGAGTTTTGCAGTAGAGTTATAGATACTTTCAGACACAATAGATACATTGAATACAAATTGCTACATCCTCTTTAAAGGATGATTTTCCAAAATTTATCCAAATTAAAAATGCACATGCACTTGAACTAGAAGTTCCCTTCTATATTTTTAATCCTATTGATACACTCACACTTTTGCAAAAAAAAAAAGTGCTGAGATGAAATTGTATTTACTTTCCAAGATCAGGAAACAAATTAAAAGTCCATCAAGAAGAGTCTGACTAAAAATTATATTTACTTTAATCTAAGGAACTGTTGTAAATTGCATTATTATTTTATGTACTTCTAACAAATAAAAATCAAGAACAAAACTGACCAATTATGCCAGAAAGACACTCTCATTATAAAACACAACTTAGCTTCAGAGATGTTAAAAAAAAAATTTCTTCTTAAAATCAACAAATATGATATGTAATGACAGGCCAAAGGATAATATGAAAATACTTAAAGAGTAGCATAAATACAGCAAAGTGAAAGGAGCTTAAAATGTTTTAATGAAAGAAAAGTAAGTGGAGAATACTGTGTATGGTTATTCTCTTTTACACATATGTACAATTTTTTAAGTAAATGGAAATATCTAATCAGAGTTTGTCCTTTGAAAAGTCATTTTATAGTCCAAGTAAGTGGGTGAGTGAAGGAAAATTTTTATTTTATTAAAAATAATATGCACTATTGCATATGTTATTATATTCCCTTTAAGGTAAAATTGTTTTAAAAGACTAATAAAAAAAACAACATTTTTGCCCCTTACCAACCTCCAGTTCTTACTTTTCATAGACACCAATTACTTCAGTAATTTTTTTCTTTTATATACCTCTGTGTTTTTAACTAGCATGTGTGCTATCTTCTGAATCTTGTGGTCCTCAAAATTCATACATTGAAACTCAATGTCCAGCCAGTGTGATGGTATTAGGTGGTGAGACCTTTGTGAAGTGATTAGGTTATTAGAGCAGAGACTGGAAATCTCAGTCTCTGGAGTTTATAATCCTGTACGCCAAGGAGGAGCTCTTCCCAGGCAAATGAGCAATTCTGTCAGCATATTGAATGCCTGTTGGGGGGGGGGGGTTAATGGTTATTAATATTTGGGATGTGTAGTCCTTTTATTTCTAGTTTTGTATGTCTACCATCTCTGATAAATGCTTTCCTGAAAGTAACTTGTCAGCCTTCTGCTGGAATGGAATGGGTATTGTGCCTACTTCTCAGAATGATTGGAAGGAAAATCTGAAAGTCCTCTGCTTCTTACATATAACTTATGATCAAGAATTTGCTTTAAGAATTATCTCTGTTTTCTTTAGCGAAATCTTGGCACTCCAATGTTTGAGAGTTCTGCTATTTGGGTAAAATCCCTTGTCTTGGGCTCCCCCTGATTGGGACTTCTGTTTCAGCTTCCTCTATTAAACTGAATCAACTGTCACTGCTCTCTCCTTTCCTGAGGTTTCATTCAGTGTGTGTGTTGTGCCTACTTGCATTTATTTGTGGGATTTTTTGCTGTTTATATTATTTCATCATCCCTGTATTTTCACTGTACTAGTTCTCAAAGCTATTAAAGGTAAAATGCATTTTAATTCCTTTGAGTTTCACTGAAAACTACACATGTCATTTCTAAATTTAAATATATTGATACAAAGTAAGGTAATGAAGTGAGAGAAATAACTGAATTGTGATGCATAGATCAACAAAAAATAGTAATTTGTATATTGTTCATTATATGCAACTAAATTTGAAAAATATATTCAGTACGTGAAAAGAAAATAAATTTAGATAAGGGCAATTTATAAGTAGAATGTTTTATGATTTTCAATATTTCTCAATGCCTTTTCTCAATATTTTCTCATACTGGTCACTTTAGTTACATAAAATATACATAATTAATCTATTTTAATAAGGAAGAAATTAAAACAGTAATCTTTATAGTTCAGCTAAAAAAATTTAAGTTCCCACTAGGGGTTGAATTATCAACTGGGATCTCAAAAAATAAAATTTATATTTTCCTCTCTCCTAAGGAGGTAATTTAGTAGGAAGACAAATACACCATGTTTTGCAAAAAGATAAATATATAAAACAGAGAAAATGAGAAATAGATAATCATCAAAGTCCTGGTAGTACTTTCTAAATATTTAATATATATTACACAACTTAGTAAAATCTCTCATTTTTCTAACAAGGAAGAAAAATTTAAATGCTTGCACCCTAATAATTTATCCCATGTTTGAGCTCTTAAAGGGTGGATATTCTCCGAATGCACCTGAAGACCCACTCTCTATTCTTTCCGTTATGTTCTGTGTCCCCGAAGGATAACCATTAATGACTACTTGAAGTTTAGGAGCATCAGGTTCCTTTGTCCATTAGTTTCAAATTGCATTACTTCCAAAGGAGCACCAATAGGGGAATAAAGTGATTTATTCACCCTAGGGTTCATTTCTTAAGGCACAGTTTAGGCATTGACTCTGTTCCTCTACAGAAGGCCACAGCTGCTGCCATACAACCTCTTACCTCCAGATAGAGCTCTTACTAAATTCCATTAACAATTCATCATCTCTCCACTCAACAATTGTCTCTTAAAGACAATAATAATGGTCTCTTAGTTTTATAGATCTTAGAGTGTTTTACTACTTATTGTTTCCCTGATGCCCTATCCATATCCTTGCAAAAAATTCCCTTTATTAAATAAAATGATCCATTTTGAGAATGATACCTCTTTGGGGTGAGGGAGAGGGCTGTCAGTTTGACTTAATGTGTAATTCATGCTACAAATGGTCTTGTGAAATATAAACTCTGAATTGTAGAATGGCATAGCTCAAAATTTTTATAAAAGCAATAATTCTTTCTGAGAAAAAATAAAAAGAGTTGCTAGTAGTCATTAAAGTAACAGCTGGCATGTATTAAAGAGCAAATAAACATAAGTTGGTGAGATATTTGGCACATACTACACCTAACCAGGACAAAAATTGTGATTGTAAACATTGTGACATAGGCTGTTCTTTTGATCCTAGAGTAGATAACAGAAGAAAATAATCAATTGAAGGCTTTAAATACCCAACTGAAGGCATAGGAGGAAAATCAGAAAACTGTAAAAGAAATCTCTTATCTATTGTAGGCACAAGATAAATAGAGTTGAAAAACACATCTAGGGTCTCTTTGTAAATATGTAGAGTTACAATGTCATATAAATGTGCAGCACCAGAGAATTTGAGAGTGGTGAGATTGATAGAAACTTAATATGTGGGATGGGGACATTGGAGAGACATAGACCAAGCTGAGAACCTTGAACCAATAAAAAAAGCAAGAATGGCATTGGGTAACTTGACTCATATTTATTGAAGAAATTCATTCATAGCAGCTGCACCAGTTGGTTATCTGACCCTCCCCTTATACAGAGCAACATTCAACAGCCAGTGTCATCATGGCCTAAATCCCAAACTGCTCTTTAAAGAGACTGCTAAAAATAAAAGGCCATTACAAACAGGACTAAGATTTACTAATGAATGAAGTGGTATTTTCAGATATAAAACAGGAACATCAACCTTTAGACTAGAAGTTGTGAGTTTACAGCTCTAGAGTTTAACTCAAAGAGGTTAGCAAAGCTTACCTCTTTGCTCTAGAATAAAGATGGACTTTTTCAAAGTCATAAAAGATTCAAAGCAAGGCAAATGTATTTGTAGAACACACAGTGAGCATAAATACACAGCAGCACATGGAGCTACAGTTTAGTCCTGCAGCAAGAACTGTAAGTTTATCTGGAGTGTGCCAAGCCAGATTCAGGATCACAATATCCATGGCCTGGGCACGTACTCTTGACCTATAAAAGGAAGAAGAAAAAAGGCTTTACCTTGAGAAGGACTAATATAAGTACTGGTGTGACATAAAGGAATTGCAAAAAGTACCCTGACAGGACTTGGATTAAGCTCCCTATTGACTCAATGACTATCTGCAAAGTCCAATCACAGTGGGAAGGAATCTTAGCCATAAAAAAACAGACCTTGGACTGGTTTGTAATGAAAAATCTCAGATAAACCTTCAGAGAAAAAAGAAATTAATGTATTGAAATATATGTTGAAGAATCCTTTAAGAACCTATTAATAGATAAATATTATTCAAAATGAAATAGAAGAGTCATTGAGCTCATTTTGTGAGTTTCCTACTTACATCTATCGTGAGTTTCAGAAGAAAGGGCAAGTGGGCATGTGGAGAAGCAACATTAGGTGGATTCACAGTTAAATGTTTTCAGCACTGAAGAATGAACCCCAGCTTTAAAGTGCATACTCTTTCTTCAAGTGTGGAATAAGATAAGTAAATATATAGTATTCATATTTATATGTAATATCTATATAAATATATAAATTTTTTTCACTGAAGTTTATTATAAAAATGCCCAATGTTTACAGACAAAAGAAAGTGTACTTAAACACTGTACTCCTATTTTTAAGTGTTTTTCTTATGGCAGTATAGGTTAAATATTCTGAACCTGCTTTACATATACTGTGAGTGAAAAAATAACTCAGATGATGGGAGCTAGGTTTCTCACTGTCAGAGAGGATATTACTGGTAAACAAGAAAGGAAGGCTAGAATGAATAACATTGTGTCAGATTAGAACTGGAGACAAACTCATTTTATCTATACATAACATGGATAGATACAGAAACTATTATAAATGTGTGTTTATATGTTTGGTACACACATATATTTCCTACTTCTGTCCACTAAGACAGCCTGGAAGTATTGAAACCCTTAGAGAAATGAGCACATCCAGCATGCAGACGGTTTCCAAAACTGTCTCCAAACACCACTCTTCAGTAAAAGAAACCATAATTCCTTGGTAAAATGGTCAATTCTACGACTAGGAAAGGGAAAAGTATAAGATGTGCCTGAAATATCTTGAAGTACCAGAAAGCAATGGAGTGTTCAATAAAACAGAAAACAAACGAGTAATGAATGGTAGCATGCCTCCCTTCAAAAAAATGGTAGTGTGACGAAGGGACACAGAAGACAAACTGAGAATTCCTAATGGTCAAAACTGGAACAATTTGAGCAAAAAAATAAATAACATAGTATTGGACTATAATGAAATGCATGAAATACACATGTATAAGTCCACAGTAGTATAAATAAGTGGTTGAATATAGCAAATAAATGGAGAAGGTGAGACTAATCTTTCTTACAGAATTCCAAATAATATTTGTAGATATTTTTCCCTCCAGGAGGTGGAGCTTACCCTCATCCCCTTGGCAGTGAGTTAGTTTTAGTGAATCACTTTATAAGGAAAAAACAGAGAAAGTAAAAAATAGTAAATTTACCGATGATAAAACCAGTAAACACTACTTTACTGAGTAATGGAAGTCAAGGCCACTGATAATGTCACGGGTGCCCTGCGCTGTTAGAGAAGGTGGAAAACTGGACATAGCAGGGGGAGGGAGGGGGCTTTAGTCAGATGCTTGCTTACAATCTATACAATCTGTACAAGCTGTTCTGAGGGGTGGGGAGTGAGGGCTAAGAAAATAAGCTGTCCCATACTGACTGGTTCAACATGAAGGAGAAGTTGCCCTGACTTCACCTCCAAATAGGCTGTATACTCATTAACACACCTCTCTATGCCAGGACAGTTCCAAGGAGAAATGATATGATTAAAAACCTTCCCCACTCAACATGAAGGTGGAGCAAGCCCAGTAAGTGCTCCGGAAACCTAACCTCATTTAGTGGATATTCATCTCCCTTCATATAACCGGCTCCCTATTTTTCCCTTGGACACCCTCTGGGTCTGCCTGCACCCCAACTCTCATGTATGTAGTCTTGTCTTTCTCTGAACTTTATTCTCTAAATAAACTCTTAATGCTCAACTGCTTTTTTGTTTACATTCTTCTCTAGTAACTATGATGTAACATGAAAAGCACTTCACATCTTTTGTATAATTTCAGTCTAATCATGAGAAAAACAGTCATTCTACAGAATATGTAGTACATTTTAGGACTGCTAAGATTATAAAAAACAAAGACTAAGAAATTGTCACAGACCAGATAGGACTGGAAAAATATGGTGACTAAATATAATGTGGTTGCCTGGATTGGACATTGCAACAGAAAGTAGATTTTAGTGGAAAAACTGGTGAAAGCACATAAAGTATGGATTTTATATAACAGTATTGTACCAATACTATCAGTTTGATCATTTAACAAACACACCAAAGTAATGTAAGATTTTAACAATAAGCAAAACTGAATGAAGAGTATCTGGAGACTCGTACTATTTTTTCAACTTTTCTGTACATTTAAATTATCTTACAATTAAAGAGAAAAAATATATAATCAATATTCAAATTATATTAAATACCAAAAAAAAAGATAAAGGAACTTGTATTACAAAGGAACCAAATTATAAAGAAACTGAAATGACTGTAAATGTGAATCATTGGTAACATTAGACATTAGAAATACCGTCATCACAGTGTAGCTTAGAGACGACAAATAGGGACTCTGTGGCATCTTACAACACTGATGGACAGTGACTGCAATGGGGTATGGGGGGTAACTCGATAATAAGGGTGAATGTAATAACCACATTGTTTTTCTTGTGAAACCTTCGTAAGAGTGTATATCAATGATACCTTAATAAAAAAAAAAGAAATACTGTTATCAGCTACAAAATGTGGACACACACTTAGGTGCTTTGACTTTTGCATTGAGCAGGAGTTTTGTTTTTTTTTTTGTCCTCATGAATTTCTAACAGCAGACCTGCTTGCAAGTAGGTTTGGAACAAAAAAAAATCAGCCTGTGGACTTTTGGGGGCTTTTATTTGTTTTTTCACTCAGACATCTGGACAAAAAGCAAATGGAAAGTGAAAATCACCGCTGGAGAAATAATCTTCAAATTCAGACAACAAGGAATACAATAATGTTTAGACTGCCAACAGATTATACCAAATGCAGAACAAATGTATGTAACCTCTTCTCATAAAATTCTGTGAAGTTTTAAAATATGAGAATTTTTTTTTCATAGATTCAATCTAGAGACTTTTGCTTAGAAAAAATTCTGCAGAATAGAAATCGAATATTTTTATAAATAAATGTGTAAGTAAATTTAAACTAATTTAATTATTGCCTACTGCGCTCTTCTCTGTTTTGTCCTTAACCAAAGTGTTTTTGCCTCATATGCCTAAATTCAAAAAAGATTCAAAATATTTAGGTTTAGTGAAATCAAGAGGTGTAGTAGTTGTTTAAATATACGTTCATGTCACCATTGATTTTTCAGTATACATTAAATAAGGCAAAATAATTTTGTATATAAGAATTGCTATTTAATGTAAGTCATTTTTTATATTCTTGCGTTTTGATTTTCTGCTCTGCCAGCAGTGACTTTCCTATAAGTCATTAGAAAAGAGCTATGGGATTCTTCTATGTTTTCAATTGATGTCTTCTTAACAATATACAGAGAAGCATACAGCTACCTATAATTTTTTTTACTAAGGTATCATTGATAAACACTCTTACAGAAGTTTCACAAAAAAATATGTGGTAATTACATTCACCCTTATTATCGAGTTACCCCCCATACCCCATTGCAGTCACTGTCCATCAGTGTAGTAAGATGCCACAGAGTCCCTATTTGTCTTCTCTGAGCTACACTCTCTTCCCCGTGACCCCACACACACCATGTGCACCAATCATGATACCCCACAATCCCCTTCTCCCTCTGTCCCCACCACCACTGCCCCACCCTTCCCCACCACTCCCCTTTGGTAAGCACTAGTCCCTTCTTGGAGTATGTCAGTCTGCTGCTATTTTGTTCCTTCAGTTTTGGTTCAGCTAACTATAATTTTTAAAAGTTGAAAATAAATGTGAACTTTAAAATGTTGAAAGGCATATGCAATAATAAAATATTGACAGAGAAAATTTCCTCTTAACCATCAGGGCTAACTAATCTTAAAGGTAGTGTTTTATTAGAAGAAATGGTCTAAATTAGGATTTTTTTTTAAATCGCTAGCTAATTATATTTTATGTTTCACAATTCACCATATTCACAGGCTAAAAGAATTCTAAACATTTTTAGTCCTATGGTATTTGTAACCCAGCCCATTAAAGGAGAGGGCTATTTTTTAATGATTAACTGCAAGGAGTAACATTTTTAAAAGAAAGTCTGAAAATGAATCTCTCCTTCGGAATATAAGACTGTCAGTCTCATTTCCACCAAAATACTGTGAGTATCCCTATGTTATAGGTCTCTGATGCACTACTTGTCTCAGCACTTAAAATCAATATTACAGAAATCTATAAAATATTTTGCCTTTATGTGCATATAAAGAATGTAAGATAAATACAGTGGGGAATGGTAGAGTCCCTTGGGAATTTTTCCCCTGTAATTGGAGGGTAGAAACAAAATAGAATACATGTTGGATTTTTATAACCTGCAGAAATAATTATTTTTGAGACCTATGTGTCATTTAATTTACATAGCCACTTGATATTTAAACATCTTGTTAATTTTCAAAATTAAATATCTGATTTTAATTAAAAGTTGGTTTGCAGCATAAGGATTTTTTAAAGACTAATAATCTAAAATAATTTAAACTGAAGTTAACATTACAATAATAATTATGAAGCTGTGAGTAGATTGTCAAACCATTAATGAATTGGCCTATAATTTACAACTGGGTATTTTAAATAAACATGTTTTTAGTCAGTAGGTAAACTATAACAGAAATTGATTTGGCCCCATGGTAAAACAAGGCATCTGAATGAGGTAATGTAAAGTTCTTAAAGTTCTACAGCTTCTAATTTCTTAATAAGTGAACTGAGTTCATTTTTCACAATATATCAAATAAGTACATAAATTAGATAACTCATTTATTAATATAAAGTCAGGCAATTGGTAAATAGCAATTTTAAGAATCATATATAAATTTTAAAATAGATTATAGATGCCACCAATATAAAGGTTCATATTTATTTATATTATGTATTTAAATATAAGAACACATTAAATATAATCCTTTTCCTAAATGTAAATAAAAACATGTAAATGTTAATATGTTAAGTGGTATCCCCTTTGGTACCTCATCCTTGTTATCTCTTATATTTAAATTTGAACCCCATTGTAATATAGTCTTCTTGAAATAGTAGCCAAACATGAATGTCACTTCTCAGACATTGAAATGCAAAGAGGCTCATCAATCCATCATCCCATAATAGGGATTAATTTATCACCAGGACGTGAGAGCTCAAGTCTGTCCTCTTACTCCCAGCTCAGTTAGATGTGGCAGGGTTTGCACAGGAATATTAGCTTCTTTCAAATGAGAATTAACCAAAATGTCTTTCAAAGTCCTTTCCTTTTGTTATTCTACTAGATATAATTTTGCAGCTTAAAAGTGTGTAGATAGTGCTATGAACTTGGGAATACAATACAGTAGCTGCCATCACCTCAGGGGTTACTTTCTGGAATACTGCTTATACAGAACTCCTGAACTCTAGTTATGGAATTCTATATATTAAATCCAAATACTCAATACAAGGTATAGATATCTTCTCAATGATTTCATGACTGTCCAGAGTCTCTCAATCTTTCCTTCCATGGTCCCAATCCAAGGGACATACTTCCTCTCCATGAAAATAAACTCATTATGAATATCTGTGTACTGTGATGATTAAATTGTATACATGCCTCTGATATAGGCTTTTGTATTTAAAAACAAACAAAACAAAACAAATACACAAATATTAGATGAGGAAGAATTATATATAGGTCAGCATTTCAGTTTTACAATAGTGGTAAACATATATGATGTATTACATATATGCATATTAGAGTGTTTAAAATGATTCCACAAATATTTTCTTTTCTATTCATCTTTATCAAAAAACATTTTTCTAGTAGATCCCCCATCCTATCACCTCACAAAATATTACTTTCTGCTCAACTTTTCTAAACCAGTATGTTTTCTTTGTATGCACAAGGGAATCTCTTGACATTCTTGTTCCATTTGGAAATCTCAGTATTTAATTTGCATTTTTATGTGGGTATCCTATAGTTTATATTTACCTGAAAAAAATCCTTTGGGTTATTTTAGCTGCTAGAAGGACTGCTGTGACTTGCATTGACTGACAGTGATTTTCCACAGGCAAACACCTGCGTGGGAAACACCTGTGGTTACCTGCCTTTGGGAAGTAATACACTTTTATGCAGAAACTCTAAGGGTAGACATGAACCTTTCAAAATTGCTGTATGAGTAATCAAAGAGAAAAGGAATTTCTAAAAAATGTAACACCTACATATATTTGTTTATTCATATGGAGATGGAATTATTAGGTAAAATGCTAGTAATAAAACTGCTAATAAGCATATACAATAGCACACAGGGTAATTCTTTTGAAAAATGTTTAGGAAATTAATTAAATTAAGCCTTTGAAAAATGCAGTTTGGACCATTTCTTGTCTTTCAGTCATATCTAGATCACTGGGCTTTTTATACATTCACAGTTTTTAATTACAAATTTGAAACAGGTAAAAAGAATACAAATCTTAAATTGACTGTTTTACAAAATCACTAATATAGCTTGAGGTAAAACATTTCAAAGCCAGAATACAGAGTATAACAAATACGTCACTTCTTGAATTAAGGGAAAATAAAGTCACTTTAAGGAAGAAAAAGGAACTTTGGAAATTTCAAAATAGATGAAATAGCACCTTTTTAATATTCTGATTAAATACCTTACTAATTTAGAGATAATGAAAGAATATCACTAACTAAATACATTCAGTTCATTTGTCATAAGAATATAAATATTACTAATTTTAATATACTTGGAATAAATTTAATCTACCTGCAGCAAACTAGCCTCCTTCCTCTAAATACAATAGAACAAATTTCATATAAACTTATCAAAATTAAAAAAAAATGTATGTCAGACCATCAATATAGGCAAAAACCCTCTAACAAAATTTATTCCAGGCAAACTTTCCTTCTGTAGGTTGATTATCCTAGTATCAAGGCCATAACTGGAATATAGTTTATATATTAGTCTATTAATTAGATCTGCTTTAAAATTCCAATCATATTGCACAGAAAATTTTTTAAAAACTAATGCATTCCTCTTTTAAAATAGGAAAACACAAACTGAGCATAGGATCAACACTGTAATAATATATGAATTAACTCAAATTTTTTAAGAATAAAGTATGAAGTGGGTTACCATCATTCTGCTATACTACACAGTATAGTTCACTGCTATACTATAATATACAGTATACAATAGCATATAGTTTATAGTATACATATATAGTATTCTATATGTACTATGATACACACACACACACACACACACATATATATATATACTATTGGTTATTGGCCCAGCAGCATAATCATCAGTTGAGAGCCTCTAGCAATGCAGAATCTCAGCCCTAGTCAGACCTACTGAAGCATAATCTGCATTTTAATAAGGTCTCCTGGTGATTCATATGCATAACAAAATTTGAGAAGCATGAGTATAGATTTTGTAATAAAACCTTGAACCTGCAGGGTATATATTAGCCCTCAAATGCAAAGATACAGTGCTGGTTGACTCCAGTGGTTTGAGTGGGGTCGATGACATCAAAATATGTACAAGGGTATTTTTAGTATGTGTGCAGTCCTTGCAATGTGCTTCTCAAAATAAAACTACTTTGCGTTTTATTTTTTTGTTGATTTTGATAGGAAAGAATGATCAAGTTTTGACTTTATTCCTCTTATTACTATGATTGGGTTGTAGGAGATGCAAGACATGACTAAATTTTAGTTCATTGGAAAAAAAACAAAAAAGCTTGAGAGTTAAGGTGTAACTCCCAGGTGAGGGGAAATCCTAGGGCAAAATACCTTTGAAACCAAAATCAATCAGAGAGAATTAAAGTTTAAACCCTGCTTATTGCTTACCAGGAGTCATGCAGCATCCTCTCTCTCTCCTGCTGCGGCAGAAGTGAGGGAAAATACTCCCCCCAATCTCTCCAGTCCAGATAAGCCCTCACTCGCCCACGTAATTACCCATTGATATGGAGCTGTACTACTTCTCTCCATCCCTTGGAAGTACCTGTTGATACAGAGATGCACTAAGGCCAGGCGAGAGATTCTGGAAATACTGCAATTTTACCCACAGAAGGACTTCCAGTTCAGAAGGAAATATTTGTTTCTCCTCTACAGAGGGGAGCAAAATCTGGATAAGCCAGTGAATGCAACTAGAGAAGATAAGCTCTGAGTCATTTACATTCCAAAGGAAAGCCCAGGAACAAATATTGTTGATATTCTGTGTAGCCTTATCATTATTTATTAGTCACTCTAAAATAAATGTATTTGTTTTAGTCTGATATATTTAAATGACTCTCAAGTTATTTTATCAGGGACTGACAAACTATGGCCCATGGGCCAATTCTGGAGAATAAAGCTTGGTATGAGCCCCTTTTTACCTACAATGTTCCTTTGTGGTCTCAGCAAATCCACAGTGAACTTTTCCAGAACTGGGAACCCTCTCCAGCCCAGAACTACAATTCATTATTTTCTGGGTTTCATTTTATTTTATTAAAAAGTGAGCTATCAGTCTCAATGGTGAAAGTAACTGAAAGCAACGTATCATTTTTTAAAACTTTTTCTACCACTTAGAGTTTATTTTTGTGTTTATGTGTTTGCATGTTTTCTACTTTCTGCTTAATTTTTTTTTTCATTTTTAGTTTTCTCTTGGGTATTGTAGTGGTTCTTGAAACTAAATTATTGTGGTTTCTCACTTTGAAATATTATCAGCCACTATCTCTTCAGATGTGTTTTCTACCTCATTATTTCTACCCTCCTTCTGGGATTTATAATATACATATTAGATGTTTCACTACATTTCACATGCTTCCTTTAGTCTTTTCTGTATTTTCCATCTTTTGACTCTTTTGTGCTTGTATATACAGATTCTTCCTTTTGAAATATATGCTATTTCATCCATCAGCTCTTCAGCTATGTCTCATCTGCCATTAAGGTCATTCACTCAGTTGTTAACTTAATCATTTGTATTTCCAGTTATATAATTTTGATTTGTTTTCTTTATATAGTCTTTAATTTTCTGCTGTAATTCTATATTGTATCATTTAATTTCTAATCATACTAATCATAGTCATTTTAACTTGAATTACTGACAACTCCAATATTTGGAGCTTTTACATTTTTTCTATTTTGTTTTTTTCCCTTTTAAAAAATTAATTCTGGTTTTTTATTATATTTTCTTTTTTGAAAATATACTTCCAGACAATGTGAATAAAAAATTAAAAATATGCTGAAGTTCTAGATTATATTAATTTTGCCAACTGGAATGCATAGTTACAACAGAAAGGAAGTAAATGCAACTTATTTCAGTTGTGGATCATGATTGCCCAGGCACTTTTGAGATAGGAGGAAACCCAATAGTTATTAAAAAGAAGCACTATTAATTATTACATAGTTCTTCCTACATCGTCTGATTCAATCTAAAACACTAAAAGATCTTTGGCACCCACAGACAGTGTACAGGGTGTAATATGCATCAGGGATCATTGCAGAAGCCAACATAGTTGCTATCAAAAATGTTGAACAGTGAAATATCTAGATCCTATTTGATGTGATAATAAAAGTTTTTACTACTCTAGGAAAGAACGTTTTTTTCCTTGGCCAAAAGAAAGCATAACCACTGGAACTGGTTTATGTTCAGTTCATAAATCAATGACAGTTCACTCCACTGAATGCTTCTGGGAGTCAGCCAATAAGTAACAGCAACAATCCATTAAACACACTTGTACAGATAAAGGTCAGCCATTCCTAAACACTTCCATTTCTGAAAGTCTGCCAATTCCTGAACTTCATCCTACTTCTGCATATCTACATAGGATCAGCATGTTGACTGAAATCCGCATAGCCAGTGTATTAAGAGTTTATTCAAAATCTTACTGAGGGTCATGAGTTGCTATGGCAGTTGATCATAGAGCTCTGATCAGACTGCTGCCTCCCTCTTTGTGTGAGGACAGTTTATATGCAATTACATCAAGGAATTCATGCAGGGAAGAAGTAACATTAATTAGTACATCAAAGCATTGGGTCAAACATACATTTGGTTTAGTGTCCTAAAAGCAGAGACCATGCACATTCTGATGCTTGTCTGTATGCAGGAGTTGGCAGGGTTAGAATTGATAATTAGTTTTCTAATGAATTCTGTCAAAGACATGAGAACCTGACTCCCATTCAGTTTTGTGTTCTTTGGTCATTCAAGAACTTTTTCTTCTTGGCCATGGGTGAGGTCTGCGGCAACTTGCTGACACAGGCAAGAATGACTGTGTGGCATCTTCCCGGCCCAGTAAGAGCTGTCTTGGCTGACTTAAGGCCTCTGAAGCTTGCAAAGTTCTCCTTTCCTGTGGGAACACTGTGAGGGACCATAAAACTTCATTTTTATTTCACATACACTTTTTGCTTTGTTCAGAGAGACTGTGACAAGCACAGTTTTCCCTTCATAAACAAGCAACACACTTTCTTCTTTTGGTTCCAAATAGAGCATCGACAATTTGCGATGTCACCTATATTTGTTCTTTTTTTTTTTAAAGGCCATCTCTTTGCAGTTTTTCCCTAATGGAAAGAAAGTGTTCACTAGTCCATTTGTGTCCCAATTGTCTTTCAGATTTCCTGCCAAATCAAGTCTTTCAATGACAATTTGACCTCTGATTTGATTCACTGAGATTTTGTTTCTTAAATTACTTTTTTTTTCCCTAGAATTTATAGGCAAGTAGGTCTTCATATAAATTCACTAGACCATTGAATTGGAAAAGCACTATTTGTAAATATTCTTGATGTTAATCTGCTTTCTTTTATTGATTTCTTTATACTTGCTTTTTTTAAAAATAAACTTTTTATTTTAGAGTAGCTGTAAATTCACAGAGCAGTGCAAAGACAGTATGAAGTATTTCCATCTACTCAATGCTCAGTATCCCTATTATTATCTTACATTAGTATGGCACGTTTTTACAATTATTGGATCTATACTGATACATTATATTATTAATTAAGTCCATCATTTACTAAAATATCCTTAGTTTTTACCTAATACCCACTTTCTGTTCTAGGATCCCATCTACAATAACATACTCCCCAGGTATTCTTAGCCCACTCTTGGCTGTGACATTGGATGCTAGCTTTTTGTGAATCTAACACAAAACCTCACCACCTGTGTTTGGCTTTAGTATTTGTTTTGTCTGTTTTGATTTTCTAAGTGAGTGCTCCATAAGGAATAGATGAAGGCAAAAATCTGTTAAGTCTCAAATCTAAGCTATCACTAAAGTCTAATATTGTAAATGTATTCCTTGATCAGTGGACTAATTCATACATAAGCAATTGCTCAAACTTTGCCTGGGGACTGGACCTTAACAGAAATTTAAGAACATACTGTGACTTGGAAAAGTCACAAAACAAAGTCACTGTGCTTAGTCTGTATTTTGAGTGCAATGATAGTTGAGATGTTAATTCTAATATCAGCTCTTGCTTCCGCTTAGTTGGGGAAAAAATTCCTTTTATCAGCTTCCGTATTATAACTGTAGTGGCTTCTTGCTTATGTGTCCTGATTTCGTCTATGGTAAAAAAAAGTTGTAGTTTCCTCCTGGGAAAAAAAAGAATATGTTTTCTTAAATATGCTCTCAATAAAAGCCTAAATTCTTCACTAACCTTGATATAAATGGCAACCAAATATACATAGAATAACAAGTTTGGCAGCATTTCCTATGTAAAAAATATTTTTTTTCTAGAGTTTGAAAAATTATGTATATATAGAGAAAAGTCAAATAAAAAGAAATCAACAGTAAGATTTCTTGGATTTGTATTCTGAGGCCTCAAAACTAAAAATGGGCTCTCTTCAGTACTGTCTAATGGTATCCTATTTAAAGACTCCGTAACAAAAGTCAAAGAAATTAATTTACACTCAACCATTTTAAACCTACACTTTTAAACTCTTCCTCTATGTATTTTTTTCATTCTACTACCTACCTAAATCTCTCTTCTTTTCCCTGCCCCTTCTCCTTCTCTCTGTAAATGAGCGAGCGTTCCATTCGTTTTTGGAGAAGAATCATCTCACTGCACATATTCCACGAAGATTTCTGGATCAAATGATGAATCTATACAAGTTACATTTAAACCCTGACCTATAGGCAAGACAAGGTCAATAATTAAAGATTTTTTTAAACTTCAGGGAGACAGAAATTTGTTTCTGAATTAAGGATTTTTTTAATGCTTATTTAATCAAATAGTTTGCTTCATTGTTAGCGCCTGTGAGGGTAATTTTAAAAGCAGCAGAATGCAAAAAGCCAGTAGATTTAAATAGCATGGCCATTCAAAATTCAAATAAACGTTTTTGAGAAGGATGATATGTACCATATAAAGCTATTTCAGAAAACTTTCATTAAAAGTATATTGAGAAAAGATGCTGTTATAAATGAAATAATCAATAAATGACTTTTAATAGTTGTTTCAGAAAAATTTCAATAATACCCTGAGTGAAACTCAACAACTAAAAGAAAGGAAAACTCCTATCCATTTTGGTAAGTTTATCTGGCATGAAAAATAGGTCTTTAGAAAGGAAAAAAATAGAATGGAAAATTGACGTTTGAAACATAAATAAACATGTCCAGAAAAACAATGGAAAGTAAATAAGCTGGACATCAGAACAAATTTGTGACTTACCAGATAAAATAATTAGCCTCCAAATAAACAGAATACAGAGAGCTCCTCTCTTATCTATGAATTATGAACTTATTAATAGGATTCCTTATAATATGCTAGCAAAATACCCACTGGAATAACTACTATCCCATATTTGCTAAGATATAAGAGGATCAATGCTAAAAAAATATATCAAAGCATGCTGCTGTAAGTAAAATTACTACTCCCTGATTTCTTGTCCTCTTAAAATTCCCAGGGCCATTATCTATAGATTTAAATAAATAAAATAGCTTTCTTTATTGTGGATAAAGTGGGGTTCCTATGCTCAGGATCCTCCCTGAACTTAAATGTAACTGGCCTGTTGCTATGCTACCGCTTCCACACCTTTAGACAATAAGCCACTGTTGTGTTAATATGGAGAGTTCTGCCCGGTGCTCTGCTGGTGCCTGGGTGGCGGGGCTGCAAGGCTGTAGGAGAGCGGAGCAGAGGGCTGGAATGGTGGCAGCACTGAGGACAGAGGCCCGGAGGACGGCTGTGCAGGACGGCTGTGCAGAGAGGCCCAGAGGATGGTTGTGCGGGACGGCTGTGCAGAGAGGCCCAGAGGACGGCTGTGCGGGATGGCTGTGCAGAGAGGCCCAGAGGTAGAGACCGGCTTGCTGCATCCGAAGCAGCAGTGACAACACAGACTCTGAGTGAACGGGATTTTAGTGACTGACCTGCCACCTGGAAATAAAGTTGGGTATAACCTTTTCACCCCAAGAACCCTTTGCTGTAAATTTCTTTGGTCACAGTGAATCTATAGCGAACTTGTCTGAGCTGAAACTCATTTGCAAGACAATTGGCATAGTCGGCAGAGTTCATTGTTGACCAAGGAAAAAGACAAGCTGCCCTTATGGGAGGGGTGCTTCAGCCGCTTGCCCCTGTGAATAGGGAGACAGTGGATTGTACCCCAGTGGGTATGTGGTCTGAGGTGGCTTGCCTTCTAGAAGACTGGGCCCCACCCTAGGACTGGAGGCAAGTGGAGGTGACACCTGAGTCTGTAGAGGTGGCCCTTCGTATAGTAAGTAGATCCTTTGAGAAGCAGAGTGCCTGTGAGGCAGCAGGGACAATGGGTTGGCTGCTTCTCACAGTATTAAAAAGATCTACAGAAGAGACCCAAGAAATGGTGGCGTGAGAACGCGAGCTGCAAACCAGGTCGTGGAGCACTCTATGGTCCACCCCTATACTCAGGCTGAGCTGGTGGATTTGGGCTCTGGATTTAGGCAGAAGCCCTCAGAGTCAATATCAGCTTGGCTACTGCGTCTATGGGACTTAGAGGTGGATGGAATTGTTCTGTCGGGGTCAAAGATGAGAAAGCTGTCTTCCCTGACAGTACAGCCTACCTTGAGGCTGCAATTACAAAATGCACATCAGACCCCAGGGAGTCACACCCTCCTTGATTGGCTCATGGCTGCACTTCGTGCTGTGTGGCCCAGTCTGGGTGATCTACCATCCTCTCCTGTTAGATGGCAGATGTATGCTGAGCTCCAACAGGTGCTACGAGAGCTAGGCATGAGAAATGCCATCTATAGTCAGAGAATTATGGCCCAGATGAAGAGATTTTTACTACTGGGATGAGGAATATTGTACTTCAAACGGCTCCTACATCCCTCTTTGGATCTCTAGTGGCCATTCTTTCCCCTCACTTAGGGCATCCCATAGCGAGGTGATGTGTACAGTAGCAGACTTAGGAGAGGCTGAAGCCACGAGAATTCGTAAAGAAGTGAGACCTGTTGCTCACAAGAAGAATTTACAGGGCCCCATGAAGGTTATGAGGACCCAGATGTGGGTTGATTTAATACGGGCAGGAGCAGATGGAAGGAAATTAGATGGGAAGTCAAATAGGATCTTACTAGAGCTATGGCAACAGATGAAACCAGAGCAGCAATTCCAGCCATTAAGACCAAAGAGGCAGAGATCAGAGACAGAGCCACGAGTCCAGCCTGTGTGTTTGCAAGACTTCCTGCTGGAAAGTGAGCCAACCTCACTTGAACCCACACAGGAAGGTGATTGAGGAACACGGTTTGACTAAGGGGAAGGTCAAGGTATCTGCCCTGAGGGACCAGGGGGGAACCAAAGACCACATGATGGCTGGAATGGACATGCTTTGGACTTGATCTGCATGGTGCTTTGAACCTAGCTGAATCCTCTGACTTGAGGATTATTATAATTTTTGTTACCTGTATCTTAATTTTTATTATCTCTGAGTTGTTGTTATCCTCTACTGCTGTTGTGGAATCTGGTTACAGTGCTCCAGCTTTCTCGCACAGGGACCATTGTGGAAGATGGAAAGCGTGTAAATTGAAAGGCAAGAATCCTGGCGGGGTGGAGTGTGGATAAAGTGGGGTTCCTATGGCCAGGATCCTCACTGAACTTAAATGTAACTGTCCTGTTGCTATGCTACCACTTCCACACCTTTAGGCAATAAGCCATTGTTGTGTTAATATGGAGAGTTCTGCCTGGTGCTGGGCTGGTGACTGGGTGGCAGGGCTGCAAGGCTGTAGGAGAGTGGAGCAGAGGGCTGGAGTGGTGGCAGTGCCAAGGACAGAGGCCCAGAGGACAGCTGTGCGGGACGACTGTGCAGAGAGGCCCAGAGGACGGCTGTGCGGGACGGCTGTGCAGAGAGGCCCAGAGGACGGCTGTGCGGGATGGCTGCACAGAGAGGCCCAGGAGGCAAAGTGGGACGGCTGTGCAGAGGCCCAGGAGGATGGCCAGTGGACGTGCTGTGCAGAGAGGCCCAGAGGACGGTTGTGCGGGACGGCTGTGCAGAGAGGCCCAGAGGACGGCTGTGCGGGACGGCTGTGCAGAGAGGCCCAGGAGGCCCAAGGCAGCGGACGGCTGTGCAGAGGCCCAGGAGGACGGCCACAAAGGGACGAAGCAGTAGAGGCCCAGAGTGACCCACAAAGCGGACGGCTTGTGCAGAGAGGCCCAGAGGACGCCAGTGGATCACAGTGAGAGGCCCAGAGGACGGCTGGACTTGCCAGTGAGGCCCAGAGGACGGCTGTGCGGGATGGCTGTGCAGAGAGGCCCAGAGGACGGCTGTGCGGGACGGCTGTGCAGAGAGGCCCAGAGGACGGCTGTGCGGGATGGCTGTGCAGAGAGGCCCAGAGGACGGCTGTGCGGGATGGCTGTGCAGAGAGGCCCAGAGGACGGCTGTGCGGGATGGCTGTGCAGAGAGGCCCAGAGGACGGCTGTGCGGGATGGCTGTGCAGAGAGGCCCAGAGGACGGCTGTGCGGGATGGCTGCACAGACAGAGGGGCCCAGAGGTAGAGACCAGCCTGCTGCATCCGAAGCAGCAGTGATAACACAGGCTCTGAGTGAATGGGATTTTAGTGACTGACCTGCCACCTGGAAATAAAGTTGGGTATAACCTTTTCACCCCAGGAACCCTTTGCTGTAAATTTCTTTGGTCACAGTGAATCTATAGCGAACTTGTCTGGAGCTGAAACTCATTTGCAAGACATTTATATTATCTATTCCTGTAGCATAGAACATCAGATTCTTTAGATCTAGCCTTGGAAATTTCTCACAATTCCTAAGTCTTTTCCTCTTCCCTCAAAGTCTATCTATTGTTTTTGAACCATTATCGTTAGCATATTCCTCTATTCATTGTGGTACATTTTGTCAAAATCAATTAGGTAGAAATCAGCTTTACAAATGGAAACAATAGCTTAAATACCCTCTATTTTCACATGTTCCAGAAAATTTTTCTATGTACGTGGTCAAATTACAGCTTATCTGCACCTTAATAAACCTACAGGAAAAACAATTTAATAAATAATAAAAACTAGCCGTGGCCCCAGAATCTATGAACAAAAGATTCCTTGGATATATGTAGGAAAGTTGGAACACAGAGTCCAGATTGTTGCATCTAAACTATTTCTCAAGTTTCCTCAGTATCCTCTTAAAGCTCATCTTAGGCCAATTGTAGCTAATTTAGGAGGGAAAAAAAAGGATTAATAGCTCTTTTTTACCCATCCCTCTAATTCACCTGTTTTACTTTCTTAAAACCTAATAGCAACTGCTCTACAGTAGTGTTCGACAAAATTGGCTTGCGCAGATGTCAAAGCATTTTTTAGTGTAATAGTTTTATGTTGAGCTTTTTTTAGTGTCCCAGTTGCTAACATAGTCAAAATTAATTGCTTTCACCTGAATAGTTACACGCTAGAAATTTACTATGGCTCCATCCTTCTCCAAATCTAAAATAAAAACTTTATGAAATTCATGAATAACAGTCCAGTAGATTGAGTTACCCTATCACTGAGATAAATATGTTGGAATACCTCAAGCAGTATTTTTATTTTGGGCATATACATAGAAATATTCCTCTGTTGAAAAGTCACAGCACACACAGTAGCCAATAGAAAAAAAAAAATATTTTCCTACCTTTAGTGTCAGAGTCCAGCTCCAATGAGTCCAGGAGCCCCTGAAGGAGAAACGGTGTCGGCAAGTGAGAACACAGACACTAGCAAGTATGCTAAGCTGGCCTGTTTATTGACAGAAACTTCAAGCAATATATAGGGGATTGGTTACATAAAATCATCATAAAATCATCATTAAGCATGTGTCATTAGGTGATTTATGGCACAATCTATTTCTCAGACTGTTCCCTTGCTTTCCCAACCATGAAAGGTCCTCATTTTTTCTTCCTCATGATTTTTCTGTTGCTCTCATACTTTTAGATTCTAATCTCAGGTTAGATTTCTGCAAGGCACCACAATGTCTTCTGAATGTGTCTTAAACCTTGCTTAACCGGACTCCCACCTAGGCTTGCCATGGGAGCCTGCTTTTTCCGTAGTTCCCTGAAACCATTTACAGTAGAACGAGCAGCGCTCATTCTGTTGATCTGGACTATAACAATGCATACTGTAATTTCTATAGTGATGATTCATAAGGGGACTCTGCCAAGACCCACACCCCATGATGGTCATCTCTTGTTTCTCCTGGGGGCTAAGTTGGCCTGGGAGCTGTACCTTGAATTCACCTGAACTTTCTTCTATTTCGCATCCCAGGGGTAATGACCCACCAGCCTGAGGGGAATGTGCAGGGTCACAAGCTGAGTTTTATGAGTGCTCTATGGCTCCTAGCAGTCCTTTCTCTAGGGGCTTTTTCTGATTCATGAGGGCTGTTTGAATCTAGGGGAATAGTCAAATTAAGCAATAGAAGAGATATCAGTAGCCTTCCCTTTGGAGGCCTGCTGTGCGGTACCCATCCATTGGCCTCCTGGGCTGTGCCATCAGGCAGGTGGAGTAGGTTGGCTCCTGGCACTTTAGCATTCTAATTTATCTATCCAGTGATAGAAAAACTCACACTACTATAAAATAATTCATTCATTCTACAAGGTTTAAAACCAATCTCCTTATTATTCCCAATCATCTTCTCTGAAGATAACCTGGATAACGTGCAGATGACCTTATGAATCTAGGTTCTGGTGAGCAGAATGTGGGTATAAGTGGGTGCCACCATTTCCAGGCCTAGACATAAATTCCACCATATGATCAAACATAATCTTTCTTCCTCTTCCATAGGTGTCCTGTTGTTGGATGGCAATTACTGTGAATGTCAATTAGGTCAAATTTTTGAAAGTTCAGTTCAAATATTCTGCATATCTACTGATTTTCTTTTTAGTTTTGCTAAGATCATTGTAAAAGGCACTAGAATCTCCATTTATAATTGTAGATTTGTCTCTTTCTCCCCATGGTTCTTTTTCGGCTTCATGTACTTTGAAGAACTCATATTAGATAAGCAAATAGTTAAATTTGTTTGTTCTTTTGAAGGATTATTCTCTTTATCATTATAAATGACTTTTCTTGTCTTTGGAAACAGTCTTTGCTCTGAAGTCTACTCTTTCTGATTTAAAATAGCCACTCCAACTGTCTTGTTATTAACATGATAAAATATATCTGTTCTTTTAAGTTTCAACTATTAACATCTTTATGTTTAAAATATGTAACTTGTAAGGAGCATATAGTTGGGCCTTGCTTTTTATTCACATCTGACAAACCCAGCCTTTTAATTGGGTTACTTAGATTGATTACATTTTGCTATTATTGATACAGTTGGCTTTAAATTCACCATCATGTAATTCATTTTCTGTTCCTGCTTCATTGTTTTTGTTTCTATTTTCTGTCCACTTCTGGATTAATTTAATATTTTCACAATTCTATTTTATCTCTTTTTTTGACTTATTAGGTATTACTCTTCTTTGGTGATATGGTAATAGTTGATTTAGGCCTGTGGTTCTTTAGGTTGGGCAATTTTTTTGCTCTGGGGGTCTTTTGACAATTCCTCAAGACACACTGAGGGGCATGATTATGACTAAACATCTTACCCTGCACCGGACAGCCCTCCACACCACTGAACTGCTCATTCAAAAATGTCAAGCATGCCAAGGTAGAGAAACCCTGCTTTAGCCTTCAGAGTACATATCTTTGGTGGTACCTGTGCCATAATGAGAATCATTCTGAGTCCTTGCTTCCAAGCATCTTTGCAACCTAGTTATTTTGTTCACACAAAAGTGTGTGAGTTACATACAAGAAAACATATTTATTACTTCTAGTTAAAATGTGATAGAAAAGTCATAACAAATCAGAGTAGACACTGGACTTTATTTCCCATGTATTTAGCCTCCTTTTCTCATTTTTATAGATACATAATGTATTAGTTTCTTAACATTTTATAATTTAATTATAATGTTATCACTACTACATACAATTGTAATGCTAAGATATATTTAAGATATATCCTAACTTCTATTAGTAAGTCCTTAGCCTAAGACTACACATCACAACCTTTAATGAATTTTGTGTTGAGGAATTAGCTGTGTCACTCACAAGCTGTAGCATCTTTGACAAACCACCCAACATCTGTGTTTCTTAAATTTTTCATGTAAAAATAATAAAAATAGTACTCAACTTAGAGACTGTTTTAGTTCAAACAACTTAACATAGACAAAGGACTCCAAAGAACAGCTGGTATCCATAATCAATCAATCCATCAATCATATTAATCCATAGTGTAATTATCATCATCATCATTATAACTATAAACATTCACAGATTTCATTCCATCTGAAATAAATTACATAGGTTATTTCTAAATCTTAAAATGTACTAATGCTCAATCTTACAACTTATTTCTCCTCACTTAACTAATTTTAATTAATAAACTAACTTTCATTTATAATAAATTCATTAAGACTCACCACAGCTACTTTTATAAATACACACACACATACACATACATAATTTGACTATTTTTTAAAGATTATTGATGAATTGTAAATTCTGGTTTAGACATTTCTTATTTGATTATTTAAGTAATGACTAACATATTATAAAAATAAATTTCCTTCCTTATAGGGTGGAGCTTTGCATAATACCTCAATAAAGTATTGTGAACTGACAGATGTAATTTATATAATCTATTTATAATATCTCCCAGATTCTGGAATAGATTTGTCTCTCTGTGGGGATAAAACAGGAATCCTGAAGCCAGACTGGAGGACAGTGCTCACTTGAAAAGATGCAAATCATCTTACATGATATAATACATGCCAACAGTTTAGATTTGGGATAGAATAAAAGTGTAAGGGAGATAGTTTCAGTCGTACAAGTTTCAGATTTTTTCAGCTAGTCCAAATTTCACAAGTACCAATGGATTAAAGAGAAAATAATAAAACAATGGTATAAACTCTGATTCTTCAAATTCCTGTCATTGATAAGGAGTCTTTGTCATTTTTATTTTTATTTTTCTCAAAGCTGGAATGAGACATATACTTTTTGCTCTTTCATATTCTAAGTATTATAAATAGACACAATGAAGTAAAGACTGTGCTTCCAGTGACTCATAGAGATAAACTATTTTATCTAGGTCAGATCATCATTTTAATAGTAATTGTAATTAGAAAAGTCCCATGTAAGAAAAAGTCAATTATCAAGTAATTTCAAATATGATTATTCTCATGTCTCATCCTTAGTACTCCTATTCCCATTGCTTTTCCTTTATTATGTATTTTTTTCCTTCTCTTTTCTTAAAATCTAAACTCAGCTCTGGCAAGAATATTATACATGATTTTACAGGGTAGGCTAGAAGTGTTTAGAGGCATAAGCAGTGTTATGGAATGAAACCCTCTCTCCATCCTGAGGGTGTTATGGCAGCCTCTGCCCTGCTGCGGTTTTTGTCACCTGCCAAAAAGTGTGTCCCTGGACAAATCAGGACTCAGCCAATGTGAACTGCAGAAAGTCTAAAATCTGTCTCAAACGTGTTCATCACTTAAATCCTTTCACTAGGTCTCATAGCAAGTCAGTCTGCCTAATTAAACTAGAGTAAACTCTTATTTAGGATTCCAGTAAGTTAAACATGCAAATAAAAAACTCAGACATTACTAAAGATTCCAAGTATTTTTATAGAACAAAAATGATTTCATAATTCAAATTAATGACACTTCTGGACAAATACTTGTGGCTGGAAAAATCAGAAATTGTCAAAATGTATCTTTTTATTTTGAGGCTGGCAGAGATAGCCTTAGGCTAACTCATTCCCACAATGGCCGAGTCAAAGGATATTGGATTTCATGGTCACATGGCCACAGATGTAGCTGTAAATACAATGCCCACTGTTTTCCACATGCATTTGATTATTTTCTTTTAAAACAGTTGGAGTGTTACTTCACTTTTTGACAGGATTCCAAACAACTGCCACTGAGTTGTGTTTTTACATTAACTAAACTATAGAACATGTTACAAGAGTTCAGATCTTCAAGCGATTTCTTTTATGAATCAATCATTTATCCAAACACTTTCTGATACAAGTGTCAAAAGTAATCTGAACTATTCAGCAGAGGTACACTTCCTACAAGGCAAATATGGAGACCCCAAATCAAACTATAGATGTATTGCATAAAACTGGACTTACCTACAATTAATTGCAATAGAAACTAGGTGGAAAACACCATTTGGCACTCTGGAATTTAACTTGTGGTTTAATAATTTGCACATCTATCCAAACTGGAGGATATTTTTTATTGATTTCACTACTAAATATCCTGACAGCACTACTTGACTTCTGAATTATGTAATTAAGTCAGCCCTTATTTAGTTTGCCATTGGTGCCTCTGTTTTTTTTCTTTAATGTATTCTATACCCTAATTTATATTTGTAAATACACTGGTCATATACATACATAGCCTTTCCTGTATACAGCACTGGACTGTGGCATCTGTAAAAATTCTCACTTGGTTATCAGTCATTCTACTGTGATTATACCATCTTTCATTTTAATAACAAGCTACAAATTTAGAGCTTTTATCATATTAATATGGTATTACCCCATTAAATTCATGAAGATATGTAACAGCTTTGGAATCCACTATTTTCTTCTGATTGTGTAACTTAATTCTATACAAGTCCTGAACACATATTTAGAGCACTGTAAAATTATTTGTAAGAAGGTAACCCAAATTACAAAATATTGAGGAATTATTAATACTTCTAATCACACTAATTGCTACTAATTTTACTAAATACTGAAATATGCCATATAAAATAGGTTTTAGATTGCCAAAATGTAAAATATTGTCTCAATAGTTATGTTACATTTTGAGGATTTATGGATTATTGGTGTAAATATTATATTTACATTTGCAAAATTTTCAAACACTTGTGTTTTCATATTACATTTCATAATTTAGAAAAGGAACCTACATCAACAGCAGTCAACATGGCTCTAGTATTATTCACAGATTTTAACTTACAACATTTTAACTTTTTTAGTAGAAAATGACTGAAAGTTTTAACTTACCTTAATAACATAAAATATTATAATATCTACCAGTAAATTATCTTGAAAATAATGATATTCTTTCAAATAGATTCTCATGTAGTCTACAATGGTCCTTTTATCTCCATAGCTGATTTTCTTTAAGTATTGTTAAATTCTTAAAGAGAAATTGTACATTTCAAGGACAAATTTAAGGACATCGCTACCACAAATTTAATTTTGAGTAATGGAGTTATATCACAGAAATAATAGAATTATGTCAAAGGAAATCAAAATTAGAGTGCATTTGTATTTAGTTGAGTGCATGTTCAAAGGACTCCAGAACTGCACCTGCACTTTTAAGAACCATTTGGTTGCATTTTAGTTTGCTCTCTTGATCCTTTGAGGGAATAATGGCCAAATGAAAAGTTAATATGAGGATCTCAAATGTCAAAAATGACTTATTTAACTAATCAAATCAATTTTGAACAATATTTTTTCTTTGAATGTCTATCTCATAAAAATATACTCTAGGATGTGAGCATTTGAGGTACATTTAACTATTTTAAATTCAGACATTTTAATTGCTAATGTGCTCATATGTTTGGAAGATGAACAAAGAAACAAATAAAATGTTCTAAACTTTTTTCAGTTGTTTGTATGAAATTCATGTTATATTGAACAGTTTAAAAGAAGCTAATAGGTAAGACCAACATGCAGGATTGTATTGTCATGTAAGACTTTTATGAATCAGAGGTTTTGTTTTCCTTATAATTTTAAGGATGCAAGTAATCAAGAGACTTACAAGAAGCAGGGAGTAGTCTGGGATCTGAAAGTCAGGTCTTCACATTTTTAATTCCCATATCAGACATGAATTGTGATATCACACAGTATCAGAGAAGAGATCTCCAAGGGAGCTTTTGTGGGTTTGCACACACAGTAGAGAAGTGTTTCATCTATAAAACATCTTTTTTTTTAACTCCAGTTTGAATGACATTTTCCTGAGACCCATGCCCCATATATCTATAGATTCTGGATTCTTTTATTAAAGCATCCCTAAGAGGAACATCCTGTTTAAAAAAATCCATAAATAAGGACTCTTCTGCTAGGAAATATTTTTAGTCTATTTACCCAGAATTTCAGTTATTACATTGACAAGAAAATTAAGTAAGTCACTTGTCTTAATTTTTTTCCTCCTGGAACATATTCCTGCTAATTAGGAAAGAAATAGGTCACTGGGCAGTAATTTAAATCTTTCAGGTCAAATAGTTATGTGACTTAATATTATTGAACGAATATATTTTTAAGTTACATCGCTATATATAGTTTAAAAAGGATCATGAGAATGTTGCCTAATTTTAAATAATATTCATCTATTAGTTTTTTGATTGAAGACAACCATTTCAGAATACCAATGTACGACTAAGAATAGGGAGTCTTCCGGGAAGATAGCGGTGTGAGCAGGGCGGCAGAAATCTCCTCCCAACACTATATTTATCTACAAAAACACAGAAAATACATCTATTCCTAAAAGAGAGATGAGAATACACAGGAAAGCGCACAGCGTGCAGTACACCCGAGAGGACTCGGCAGCCTAAGAGGCGGGTAAGATATGGAGCCGCGACCCGGCGGGACCCGAGCACTCTCCCACCCCAGCGCACCGGCGGGAGTAGAGGATTCAGAGCCAGGAGGGAGTGGAAGTACACCCCGCGAAGCAGCCAGCCAGCCACGGTGATCTGCGCGGGGAGCGCTGACCCACATCGCGCAGTGCGGTTGAGATTGGAGAGACAGACGGGCATGTTCTGAGCAGGGAACGCGCCAGGTTGCTTGCAGTGGGCTGCCAGGAAGCAAAAAAAAAAAAAAAAAGTGCGCGCTTTCTTCACCGGTCTTAAAGAGACAGGAGCCCAGCGGAGGAGCCGGATCGCCCCAGCACACTCAGCCCAGCAGGCTTGGAGTCCTGGGGAGTTTCAGATGCCTTAGCGGGCGACTGAGGAAGCGTAGCCATACTTAACACTTCTCACTGAGATAAACAGCTTCCTATTCGTTCCCATCCCTGCCAGAGCGATAAAGGGCCCTGCAGAGCAGCACAGTCACACCTGTGGAATAGTAGGGCAACAGCGCTACCTAGAGCATTCCCACAGAATCTACGTTCGGTGGGCATTTTTTTTGTTTGTTTTGTTTTGTTTTGTTTTGTTTTTTGTTTTGTTTTTGTTTTTTCTTTTCTTTCTTTTTTCCTTTTTTTCTTTCTTTCTTTCTTTCTTTTTTTTCTTTTTTTTTCTTCTCTTTTTAAAGTCTTAAAGAGCCCAGCTGACATACATGGCAACTATCAGTGACCAATTATATAGCCATGAAAAGACAGAGGAATATGGTTCAGACCAAAATCAACCAGACAACCACAGAGAGGGAGTCTGAAGGGATGGAAATGCACAGCCTCCCTGAAAAAGAATTCAGAATAAAAGTCATAACCATGCTGATGGACCTACAGAGAAATGTGCAAGAGCTGAGGGAGGAAGTGAGGGAACTGAGGAAAGACAATACAGAAATCAGACAAGCGATCGATGGGCTTAACAGCAGAATGGATGAGATGCAAGAGACTGTTAATGAAATACAAAACAGAGAACAGGAGTACAGAGCAGCTGAGGCAGAGAGAGATAAAAGGATTTCTAGGAATGAAAGAATATTAAGAGAACTGTGTGACCAATTCAAACGGAACAATATTCGCATTATAGGAGTACCAGAGGAAGAAGAGAGAGAAAAAGGGATAGAAAGTGTCTTTGAAGAAATAATTGCTGAAAACTTTCCCTCGCTGGGGAAGGAAGTAGTCTCGCAGTCCACCGAAGCTCATAGATCTCCCAACACAAGGGACCCAAGGAAGACAACATCAAGACACATAATAATTAAGATGGTAAAGATCAAAGATAAAGACAGGGTGTTAAAGGCAGCTAGAGAAAAAACATCACCTACAAAGGAAAACCCATCAGATTATCATCAGACTTCTCAACAGAAACCTTACAGGCCAGAAGAGAATGGCATGATATATTTAACGTTATGAAACAGAAGGGCCTCGAACCAAGAATATTTTATCCAGCACGATTATCATTTAAATATGATGGAGGGATTAAACAATTTCCAGATAAATGAAAGTTGAGAGAGTTTGCCTCTCATAAACCACCACTACAGGATATCTTAAATGGACTGCTCTAGATGGAAGCACACCTAAGGCTAAAAAGATGTCACCAGAGTTAAACAAATCATAGCAAAGAAAGCAGACCATCCAAATACTAACTAAAGGCAAAGAATAAAACACCTATTATAGAAAGAATGGAGGAGGAGGAATAAGAAGGGAGAGAAGGAAAGAAACATCAGACTGTGTTTACAATAACTTAACAAGAAAGTTAAGTTAGATTGTTAGATAGTAAAGAAGCAACCCTTGAACCCTTGGTAACCACGAATCTAAAGCCAGCAATGGCAATAAGTACATACCTATCAATAATCACCCTAAATGTAAATGGACTGAATGCACCAATCAAAAGACACAGAGTAACAGAATGGATAAAAAGCAAGACCCATCTATATGCTGCCTACAAGAAACTCAGCTCAAATCCAAAGATATACACAGACTAAAAGTGAAGGGATGGAAAAAGATATTTCATGCAAACAACAAAGAGAAAAAAGCAGGTGTTGCAGTACTTGTATCAGACAAAATAGACTTCAAAAAGAAGAAAGTAGCAATAGATAAAGAAGGACATTACATAATGATAAAGGGGCAGTCCAACAAGAAGATATAACCATTATAAATATACATGCACCCAACACAGGAGCGCCAGCATATGTGAGACAAATACTAACAGAATTAAAGGAGGAAATAGACAGCAATGCATTCATCCTAGGAGACTTCAACACACCACTCACTCCAGAGGACAGATCAACCAGACAGAAAATAAGTAAAGACACAGAGGCACTGAAGAACACACTGGAACAGATGGACCTAACAGACATCTACAGAACTCTACACCCAAAAGCAACAGGATACATATTCTTCTCAAGTGCACATGGAACATTTTCCAGAATAGACCACATAGTAGGCCACAGAAAGAACCTCAGTAATTTCAAAAATATTGAAATCCTACCAACCGACTTCTCAGATCACCAAGGTTTAAAACTAGAAATAAATTTTAGAGAGAAATCAAAAAGGCTGACAAATACATGGAGACTTAACAACATTCTCCTAATTAATCAATGGGTTAACGACCAAATCAAAACAGAAATCAAAGAATATATGGAGACTAATGACAACAACAACACAAAGCCACAACTTCTGTGGGACGCAGCAAAGGCAGTTCTAAGAGGAAAGTATATTGCAATCCAGGCCTATTTAAAGAAAGAAGAACATTCCCAAATGAATAGTCTAAAGACACAATTACTGAAATTGGAAAAAGAAGAACAAATGAGGCCCAAAGTCACCAGAAGGAGGGACATAATAAAGGTTAGAGAAGAAATAAATAAAATTGAGAAGAATAAAACAATAGAAAAAATCAATAAAACCAAGAGCTGGTTCTTTGAAAAAATAAACAAAATAGATAAACCCCTAGCCAGACTCATTAAGAGAAAAAGAGAATCTACACACATAAACACAATCAGAAATGAGAAAGGAAAAATCACGACGGACCCCACAGAAATACCAAGAATCATAAGAGAATATTATGAGGATCTATATGCTAAAAAGCTGGAAAACAAAGAAGAAATGGACAACTTTTAGAAAAATACAACCTTCCAAGACTGACCAAGCAAGAAACAGAAAAACTAAACAGACCAATCACCAGTGACGAAATCGAAGTGGTAATCAAAAAACTACCCAAGAACAAAACCCCTGGGCCTGATGGATTCACCTCTGAATTCTACCAGACATATAGAGAAGAAATAACACCGATTCTCCTTAAAGGTTTCCAAAAAATAGAAGAGGAGGGAATACTTCCAAACTCATTCTATGAAGCCAGCATCACTCTAATACCAAAACCGGGCAAAGACCTCACCAAAAAAGAAAATTACAGACCAATATCCCTGATGAACGTAGATGCAAAAATACTCAACAAAATATTAGCAAACCGAATTCAAAAATACATCAAGAGGATCATACACCATGATCAAGTGGGATTCATCCCAGGGATGCAAGGATGGTACAACATTCGAAAATCCATCAACATCATCCACCACATCAACAAAAAGAAGAACAAAAACCACATGATCATCTCCATAGATGCTGAAAAAGCATTTGACAAAATTCAGCATCCATTCCTGATTAAAACTCTCAACAAAATGGGTATAGACGGCAAGTACCTCAACATCATAAAGGCTATATATGACAAACCCACAGCTAACATCATACTTAACGGCAAGACGCTGAAAGCGTTTCATCTAAAATCGGGAACAAGACAAGGATGCCCACTCTCTCCACTGTTATTCAACATAGTACTGGAGGTCCATGCCACAACAATCAGACAAAACAAAGACATACAAGGCATCCAGATTGGTAAAGAAGATGTCAAATTGTCACTATTTGCAGATGACATGGTACTGTACATAAAAAACCCTAAAGATTGCATTCCAAAACTACTAGAACTAATATCTGAATTCAGCAATTTGCAGGATACAAAATTAACACACAGAAATCTGTTGCTTTCCTATACACTAATGATGAACTAACAGAAAGAGAAATCAGAAAAACAATTCCATTCACAATTGCATCAAAAAGAATAAAATACCTAGGAATAAACCTAACGAAGGAAGTGAAAGACCTGTACTCTGAAAACTACAAGACACTCCTAAGAGAAATTAAAGAGGACACTAACAAATGGAAATGCATCCCATGCTCTTGGCTGGGAAGAATAAATATTGTCAAAATGGCTATACTACCTAAAGCAATCTACAGATTCAATGCAATCCCTATCAAACTACCAACAGCTTTCTTCAATGAACTGGAACAAATAATTCTAAAATTCATATGGAACCACAAAAGACCCCGAATAGCCAAAGCAATCCTGAGAAGGAGGAATAAAACAGGGGGAATTACACTCCCTGACTTCAAGCTCTACTACAAAGCCACAGTAATCAAGACAATTTGGTATTGGCACAAAAACAGACCCACAGACCAGTGGAACAGAATAGAAAATCCAAACATTAACCCAAACATATACAGTCAATTAATATTTGATAAAGGAGCCTTGGATATACAATGGGAGATGACAGCCTCTTCAGCAGCTGGTGTTGGAAAAACTGGACAGCTACATGTAAGAGAATGAAACTGGACTACTGTCTAGCCCCATACACAAAGGTAAACTCAAGGTGGATCAAAGACTTGAATGTAAGTCATGAAACCATAAAACTCTTAGAAAAAAACATAGGCAAAAATCTCTTGGACATAAACATGAGCAACTTCTTCATGAACATATCTCCCCGGGCAAGGGAAACAAAAGCAAAAATGAACAAGTGGGACTATATCAAGCTGAAAAGCTTCTGTACAGCAAAGGACACCATCAGTAGAACAAAAAGACATCCTACAGTATGGGAGAATATATTCATAAAAAATGTATCTGATAAAGGGTTGACATCCAAAATATATAAAGAACTCATGCACCTTAACAAACAAAGCAAATAATCCAATTAAGAAATGGGCAGAGGACATGAATAGACACTTCTCCAAAGAAGAAATTCAGATGGCCAACAGGCACATGAAAAGATGCTCCACATCGCTAATCATCAGAGAAATGCAGATTAAAACCACAATGAGATATCACCTCACACCAGTGAGGATGACCATCATCCAAAACACAAACAACAACAAATGTTGGCGAGGATGTGAAGAAAAAGGAACCCTCCTACACTGCTGGTGGGACTGCAAATTAGTTCAACCATTGTGGAAAGCAGTATGGAGGTTCCTCAAAAAACTCAAAATAGAAATACCATTTGACCCAGGAATTCCACTCCTAGGAATTTACCCTAAGAATGCAGCAGCCCAATTTGAAAAGGACAGATGCACCCCTATGTTTATTGCAGCACTATTTACAATAGCCAAGAAATGGAAGCAACCTAAGTGTCCATCAGTAGATGAATGGATAAAGAAGATGTGGTACATATACACAATGGAATATTATTCAGCCATAAGAAGAAAACAAATCCTACCATTTGCAACAACATGGATGGAGCTAGAGGGTATTATGCTCAGTGAAATAAGCCAAGCCGAAAAAGACAAGTATCAAATGATTTCACTCATATGTGGAGTATAAGAACAAAGAAAAAATACTGAAGGAACAAAACAGCAGCAGACTCACAGAACCCAAGAACGGACTAATAGTTACCAAAGGGAAAGGGACTGGGGAAAATGGGCGGGAAGGGAGGGATAAGAGGGAAAAAGGGGCATTACGATTAGCAGATGTAATGTTGTGGGGGCACGGGGAGGACAGTACAACTCAGAGAAGACAAGTAGTGATTCTATAGCATCTCACTACGCTGATGGACAGTGACCATAATGCGGTTGGTGGTGGTGACCTGATGAAGGGGTAGTTTAATAATCGTAATATTGCACATGTAATTGTAAATTAATGATAATAAAATAAATTATATTTAAAAAAAGAAAAAAAAAGAATATTATACTAAGGTTTCTATACTCCATTTTGAATTATGTATTCAAACCCATCTTCTATTTCACTATTTTTATATTCAATTCCATCTTTTTCTGTGGTTTTATTCATTCTTTAAGCACTTGAAATTTTGTGTACTTTTTAAAAATACATTTTCCCACCTTTGTTAACCATTGTTCCATATTTTATATTTTGTACTTGACAATTCTCTCAATTGAAAACTAAGGATTCTACTTCCATTTTTGTTTTTTTTTTTTCTCATGACTATAATAGGACAGCATATTTACTCATGTTCAGGAATTTAGTATTGTGAGCTCTTTAATGCCAGTGTTAATATTTATCTTTCTTCCTTTTTTTTTTTGCATTTGCTGAATAGCATATGTACTAGTTTTAGTTATCAGGCTTTTCAGATGATACAGATTTTGTAAACTGTCTTGATAACCATGGAATAACAAGAGGGAAAACTGTTACTATAATTTTGGAGGGAAATATTCCCTAATAACAAAATCCCAGATGAGGCACGAATTTTTTAAAACTTGTCTTTTCTTTTTCCCAACTCTCTTCTGCTGTCCTCTTTTCTCCTTTTTCTCTATGTATCCCTGGGTCTCTCTGGCTTTATGTATCCATTTTCCTGCTAGATAAATATTTTTTTTAAAGTGAAACTCTCCTTCTTGCTTGGAACAAGGCTTACATCCTGTCTCTATCTTGCCAACTCCAACCCTCTCTCCCAACACTGTCCATTTTCCAGAGTAGCTATTATTTCAGTTCACTGCCACTGTAGAATCTTAGTCCTTTCTGGGTGGCATGGGCCATGCTTATTGGAATTGTAAAGGGTCTATTTATGTCATTGAAGTAAGGACTTCATTACGGATTTGCCAATTACTTATAAAGGGTGTAGTAAGAATGCTTCTTTTTAGGTTAAAGTAAAGGCCCCACTATGTAGCAGGTGAGTTGTTACTCACTAGGCTCTGCAAAAAAATAAGAGGACATAGTTATTTCCAAGAAGATATGAGCATGCCGACACTCCACAGGAAACTGCCCCCATGTGGGTCTATCCCTCACCACAGCTGTCTTGTTGGGAAAAGGCCTCTGAGTATCTGTGCCAGACCAAGAGGTGGCTGTCAGGGGTATGGTTACTACTCAGCTGCTGAGGGCAGGTGTCATCCCAATAAAATTCTTGTGAACTCAAGTGACTAGATGAGATGTTACGTGAATTTCCTGGATGGAAGTAAAAGAAACACCTTCCCCCCGAGTTGTGAGGGAACAACTTGGATGAGTCCAGCTTGGTGAGTCAATGAGTTTCATTAAGGGGTGACTTACGGAACGGTGGACAACATTGGGCAGCTGCTCTGCTGAAGTCGCCCCCTTCACCTGGCTTTTATCATACATGCAGGGGAGCATGTAAGTGAGGAGCACCTTCTTGAGTCTTGAGTTTCCAGACTGGGTAAACCTCCTTGTGATCCAAGGGTCTCCAGCCTGCAGGCTGAGGATGGTGGAGTAGGCCCTCTCCCCTCCCTTGGAATGCAGCCCAGCAGTTTGTCTTTTAAAATGGCTACTTTAATCAAATTGACTTTACCTTAGCCCAGGTTTGTGAGGATCATCTATACATCACGAGAAGACAAGGTCAGGCTTTCCAAGGTAAGCTGGAGATTTCCATGAGCCATAAGGGACATAGAGAATGTAGTTGTTCATTTATCTCATTTGTTAATTGACCTTATTTGGGAATAATTTTTTTCTTTATTCTTTTTCAGTATACTTGGCTTATATTAGTAGATACATTATAACAAATTAAAGACACCTGGAAATTCAACCTTCAGAATTTGTACACAATTTCTAATTCATCAGCCTTATATTTCTGATTATGGGAGAAGCATAACTATATCTTCTTTTAATGATTCTCTGAGACATAGTATCCTGTAGTAGTATTTCCAACCTTGCTTCTTGCTACCTTAAATACTCATCACATAAAATTTTCCACAATATGTCTTCTATACCTCATCCCTTTGAATTAATAACCAGTATTAGTACAGGTATTTTAAAAATTCTTATCTTGATATTTTAATTATCTGAAGTACAGTGATCCTATCTTTATTATTTTCTATTTCCCAAATGTAGTAAAAGAACAAGAATGATTTTCTTGAAATAGTAGTTTCATTCTGTCAAGACATTCACTTCTCTAAATTCTCTCATGGTCTTTAACTGCTCTTATATGAAATTACAACTTTAAATAGAAGACCAAAAAAGAGCCTCTTCCATTGTTTACTAAAATATTCATATTCCTCTCTATTGCTGGACATGCCACTAATTCCATCTCAATAAATATGTCATTACTTAAGTACATTTTGTCTTTTCTATTAGATATTTGCAATGTTCAATTCTCTATTTCACATTTTCAAAATATTATTTAAATTTCACTTTATTCAAGAAATAAACTTTAACACAGTCTTCCTGAGAACCTTTGCTCTAATAATGTCCTGCTTGTATTTTGTCAGCAAAACTAATTTATCTGGAATTGTATTTTTTCTGAATTCATACAAATAACATCTAATTGATATTTTATTAACCTATATGCAGCATTTTCTTTACTGTCAAGTTCTCGAAGTGTTTCAAGGGACAGTGTGCTCATCTGGGGAACTCAAAGGTTGCTGACCAGTGACATTCTAGAATGAGTAAACACCATGTCACCTCATTAATAAAGTCCTTTGCTCCTGACAAGCCTATTTGCCTTTGGGATCTTTACCTCTTAATTTCAGTGTTCTGCATTATATTTATACCAGAATTGAAAATGTACCACTTTTTCTATATATAACTGGCCAAATCTCATTGTCAAAGTGACAATTCAAATTATCTTTGTGTCATTCATTCTTTCCTTGCTTTTAATTTGCTTTCTTTCATTCTCCCAGAATACAACCTGTGCCTAATCTTTGATTACATGATGAAAGCTTATTAAATGGTACAAATAACTTTTCATTACCCCTGAATGTTTGAGATGACTGTGGTTAGAGGTTAACTTGGAGTTGTTGATTAAACTTGAAGAGAAAATTCTAGAGTTCTTTTACTACTCAGATCCTCAAAAACCCATGGAGAATAGAGAACATGAAGAGGGGCAATTATCATAACAGAAATGCAACTCTATGTAATGCCTCAAGATATAATCACAGATATTGACCTATTAGCTAATTATATCTGAGTCAGTTGATTTATAATGAATTGGCAGTTTACATAGTACTTTTTCCCTGGCAATTAACTGAAGTTTTCTGATACGTACTGTGGCCCCATTTAAAATCTACTAAACAAGGAGATATCTCATATCCTTATTTAGCTAACATGTTTTTAGACACAGAAAAGTAAGTTCATAATTGAAATGCTTTTGAAAATAAGGAAATCATTTAATGAATTGAAATGTCAGTTAACTACATAGACTTATTTCTGTGAAAAGTATACTAGTTACATTGCTTTACACAATGGGTATTGTCTATTCAGTAAATAACATTGGGAAAATTGGACCGTTAGTTTAAATAAACTCAAAATGGATTAAACTTAAACATAAGACTGGAAATCATAAAACACCTTGAAGAAAACATAGGAGAAAAAACTTGACATTGTCTTTGACAATGACTTCTTGGATGTAAGTCAGACAACAGAACAACATCAACTAGATTAAGTGGGACTACATCAAATTAAAAAGCTTCTGAACAACAAAAGAAATCATCAACAAAATAAAAAGCAACTTATAGAACATAAGGAACTCTAATGACTCAATAAAAAAAATCAAATAACCTAATTTAATAATGGGCAAAGGGCCTGAATATATATTTTTCCAAAGAAGTCAAATAAATGGCCAACAGATATATGAAAAGGTGATCCAAATCACTATTCTTCAGGGAAATGAAATCAAAACTACAGTAAAGTATCACCTCATACCTTTTAGAATATTATCAAAACGAAAATAAAAAAATAGATGTGTAAGTGAAGATATGGAGAATAGGAAACCCTGTACACTGTTGCTAAGAATATAAATTGATGTAGCCATTATGAACAAAATTATGGAGGTTCCTCAAAAAATTAAAAATAACGCTACCACACTGGCAACCTAACTTCTGGGTATATACCAAAAAATTGAAATCAGGATCTTGAAGAGGTACCTGCATTCCTGGGTTCATTGCAGCATTATTCACAATAACCAAGACATGGAAGAAATCTAAATGCCTGTTGATGGATGAGTGGATAAAGAAAATGTGCATATGCATACAATGGAATACTATTCTGGAATGAAAAAAGGAAACCCTTCCATTTGTGACAATACTTTGATAATCCACATTAACAAAGTAAAGCATTAAAACCATTTGATCATCTCAATAGATAACAGAGAAACATTTGAGAAAATTTAATATCTTTTCATAGTAAAACCTCTCAATAAATTGAATATAGAAGTAACATGCCTCAACATAATAAAGATCAAATAAGACAAGCCCACAATTAGCATATTCAATGGTGAAAAGCTGAAGCTTTTCCTCTCAGAACAGAAAGAAGATAAGGATGTCCTTTCTCTCTATTTCTATTCAACATAATACTGGGTAAGTCAGTTTTCACTCATAATACAGACATGTTTTCATTCATAACAACTAGGAACAAGTTGCTACTATCATATAGGGGGTAGAGAAATCCTACAGTTCATTGGACAGCCCCCAAAACAAAAGTGTTTCCTCCTCTTCAATTTTTTTGGAAGAATTCAAGAATTGATGTTCATTCTTGTTTAAATGTTTGAATGTTTGATAGAATTCACCAGTAAAGCCATTTAGTCCTGGGGTTTCTTTAGTGGGGGATTTTCTTTGGTGGGGGATTTTTGATTACTGATTCAGTCTCTTTTATTCATTATTGGTCTGTTCTGATTTTTTATTTCTTCATCATTTAGCCAGCATACATTGAATGTTTTCAGGAATTTATCTATTTCTTCTAGTTTATGCAATTTAATGGGTTAGAATTGGTATTAGTAGTCTCTTATGATCTTTCTATTTCTGTGCTTATCAGTTGTAATGTCTCCTCTTTATTTTTTAGTTTATTTATTTGAGTCCTCTCTTTTTTTCTTGGTAAGTCAGCTGAGGAAGTTGGGCACTCACTGCACTTTCACTTTCCCTTGCAGGAGAACGTGCAGATCCAAGAGGTCTCCCTTGGCACTGAGTCATGGAGAGGAGTCATGCAGGTAAAGTGAAACAGTTCTTTGTACCTTGGTCAGTGTGTCTATTATTAGATTTTTTTGCTCCACCTGTCTACTGGAACTTCTTTGATGGACTCCTGCACTCCCACAAATGTATTCTCATCCCTGGGTGGCTGTCAAATTCATACTTGGGAAAGAGTGATTATAGGAAACTCCTACTCTACCATCCTGCTAACATCAATCCCTAAAGTAGACATTTTATTGAAAAATAACACTATGAAAGAAATATGCAAAATTCACAAGTGTAAGTGTATCTGAATTTTCAGGAACACACACATGAAACCAACACCTGAAATGACAGCAGGACTCACCCACTCCCTAAAAGTCTACTCATGCTCTGATCAAGCCACAAATGCCCCTCCCACAAGTGTAATAATTGATATTCTTACCTATAGTATGATAGATAAATTTCAATTGCTTTCATATTTAACATTAATGGAATCATATAGCATGTCATCTAGTGTATCTGGCTACTTTACTCAGTATTATAGTTATAAGAATTATAAATATGTACCTATAATTTATTTAAATTATGTATTCTAAATTAATTTCTTGAATGCCATATGGTGGTGGGTATTAATTGGAGGCAACTTTGTTCCATAAGGGATATTTGACAATTTCCAGACACATTTTCACTTACAACAACTAGGAAGATGTTGCTAGTATCATATAGTGAGTAGAGAAATCCTACAGTTCATTGGATAGCCCCCCAAAATAAAATTATTCAGCCCAAAACATCAATAGGGCAAAACTGTTAAGAGATGCTTCTATATAGGAATCCATTCTATGAATTATTTCAGGTTATTTATCTAGTGTATTCTTGTTGTATATTGGGTTGATTATACTTTTTTGGCTATTCTGAATAGCTCAACTATGAAAATTCTTGTACCTGTGTTTTGTATACTTAGGAGTAGAATTAAGCTGGAAATCAGTTTATAAATTGCTTACTAGAAAACTTCAATATATTTCTAAATAGCCTATAGGAAAAAAAAATCATAATTTAAAATGGAAAAGAGATAAATATGTATGCATTGTATTAATGTCCTCAATACGTATTTTTGCTGTGTGTGGCAGATAAATTTCCAAAAAAATGAAAATTCTTATTTGAAAAAAATTAAAAAGAACATATTTTAATACAAAGCAACAATATAAATAATTAATATTCTCCAATATCTTAAAAATTCTAGATTAAATTTAAATACTGCCTTTAAAATTATTTGTGAAGGTTAAAATATTTAGGGCATACATATGAAATCCATATTACAAAACATACTGAACAATATTTTGTTATTTTATTGTCATATTATTTTTGAACATATGTTCTAATAGTTAAATTTGTTTTTTATCTTATTTTTATTAGTCAAATATATTTAATTTTAAAGAGGTTCCATTTTAAAGATTATTCATTTATGGTATACTCCCTCAGGAAGCCATATACCTCTTTGGACACATATATACATGAGTACTTTCCTAAAAATATAATCATGAAACAATGATTTTCAAATCTTGATGATGTTACTTCAGCATTTTCTTTTCTCAATGCCTATAACAAATGATATATTACCAAAGTCTTTATATTATCAGAAGCAAAATACTTATTCTTTGAACTTTTATGACATATTTTAAAATCTTTTATGATCTATTTTACTTTTAGTTGCATTATAATTAATTTTGTAAACATTTCTACACCATTTACCTTCTTTTTCATCCTTCTTCTTTGAGCTACTTATCATGGTGTAAGAAAATCTGTCTTCTGAAAATATGTGACACATGCTGAATCAATGAAATATTATAGTAAATTCCTTTTCACATAACTTTAAAATAAATATTGGCACATTGTTAAGATATTTAGTGCAAAATGGAATTATACATCTGTTGGGAATGTTTCCAAAATCCCGAATCAATATGAGTTTTTTATTTCTTTTGGGAGCTCCAGTTTCAGATGGTTTGTTTGTTTTCCCTGTATCTAAAATCAACAGAAATATGCTAGGTATGTGGGTTTGAAAAGCTGTGATATCATAGACAATATGACTTAACTACCGTATGGTTTGTCTATCACACTAGAGTCATTCGCTTTTACAAACCTAAATGTGCCAAAAGCTGGCAAAATAGTCATCACAGGAAAATAAATGTCAGCATCTGTGATATAAACTATAAGCCATTAGATTAGTCATTTTTAATAATTTGGCAGATGTAAATGAGTGAAGAAACTGTAGCTAAATTTCAGGCAATTACACAGAAAATATTTACATTTTGAGAATTTCAACAATATTTATAAAATTCTTCATATATAAAATTTATAGTATGGTCATCAAAGGTACAAACTTTTCATTATAGGATAAATAATTCATTGGGAGGTACTGTATACATGGTGACTAAAATCCAAAACACTAGTAACACCAAGTACTGGTAAAGTCTGGGGCAAAAGAACTTGGATATATTGCTGGTGGGAATGGAAGCTGTGCCAGACACTTTAGAAATAGTTTGACAGTTTCTCACAAAGCGGATTAGTCATACAATATGATCCAGATAGCATGTTCTTGAATATTTATACAAGTAAGTTGAGAACTTATGTGCACAGAATCTTAACAAGGTTTATAGCATCTTCATTTATATTTTTCAACTAGAAATCAATAAAAAAAAAGGGCAAACTTCTTAATAGTCTATTGGTTAAAGAGAAGTTTCAAAGAAATCATATTAACACATTGACCTGATTGAAAATAGAAATAAAAAATGCCAAAGGATTATTAGCCAAAGCAGTGTTGAGAGGGAAATTTATGTCATTAAATGCTTATATTAGCAAAATTTAGTAAATCAACTATCTATTATCACTTAAGAAATAAGAAAAAAGAATAAATTCATGCAAAGCAAATAGAATGAAGAAAATAAAGACATCAGCAGAAACCACTGATATTGATAATAGAAAAACTAACATAGAAAAGGAGAATGAAACAAAGAGCTGGTTCTTTGAAAATGTCAAAGCTGTAAAACCTCTGAGACTAACAGAAAAAGAGAGAAGACAGAAATTACTAATACTAAGAAGTAAAGTAGGTGATATCATTCTGAACTGTGCAAATATAAAATGGATAATACATTAATGCTACAAACAACTTTACACACATAAATTTGATAATTAAGTGAAAAGGCATTAATTCTGAGAAAGGTACTATCACAAGTCTCTCAGTAGAAATATATACTTGGAAAAGCCCTATCACTCTTAGGGAAATTGAATTTGTAATTAAAAATATCCCAAAATATATTATCTTCAGGAGCAACAGATTGTACCAAATGTAATAAATAACGCCAACTGCAAGTAGTGCAGAAATATGAAGCAATTGTTAATAAAACTGATGGTGTAAACCGAGGGGTATATCTTAGAATACAAAAATAAATATAGGTGTTTTAAAAACAAAGCAATAAAAAGCCTGCAAAGTGAAAAAAATTCCTGAGCATGCCTGTACAATCTTAGGGGAGGAAATACATTATTACCTGAAAAAATATAGTTGATGTAAGTTAAAAGGTAGACCATTTTTCTGTCTTACAGAAAAAAATTCATGATAATAACTAAAGTGAGCAGGATTAACAAAAAATACATAATTTAAGAAAAACGTTTACTATACAGAGACAAAGTGTGTCACAAGAACAGGACAGAACCCCTAAAGGAAAAATTGGCAGGAATATGTAAATACAAGTTAAAATACAGCAAAATCAAATGACCAGCATCTATATGAAGATATGCTGAAATGAACTTCTAATAAAATAACCATAAAGTATTACATTACACATGCCAGAATGACAAAATTAAAATGAGTTATAACTGTATTATCAGCAGGAATATAGTCAAAAATAAATGGCTGGTAAAGACGTGAACTGTTAAAAAAAAAATCTTAGAAAACCATCTGGCAACCTCTACAAAAAACTAAAAATACATTTGCATTGTGTTCCAAAATTGCATTTCTATGAATCCATTCCTCAGAGTAAAAAAATGCACTTGTGCATGATGATAGAAGTTCAGAGATGTTTATTGCCACATATTCTCCAATGGCAAAAAAATAAGTAAATAAAATAATAGAAGTACCCATTTGTCAATTCTTCTATAAAACCATTGAAAAGATTGAATTGGACCCATATCGATTTATTAATGAAATTAAACCTAGCTTCATGTGATCAATTCAGAAAAATGTGCATGAGAACTGTGCAATTTTTAGTAAGGTTGTTGATGACAAACATCTCCATGTATTTGATTAAATGACTACAAAGCAAAATGAAGGAAAAGAACAAAAGCTGCCTTAGTCAACATATATTAATAGGAGATCGGAGTGATGTGGGTGGGTGCTGTAGGAAAAAGGGAGACCCAAGTAATTAAGAAAGAAAACTAATATGTACTAAATATATGTGTATATTTAAAAAAAATAAAGAAAAATTAAGTAGAGCTTACAGAGGAGCTGCTTTTTTGCTGATGTGATCTGTTGAAACTATTTTGGTAGACAGTGTCAGCTCACAACAGTCTACAGTAAACACATCATAGAACATCTTTCTTTTAGCACCAGATTTTGGATTCCCTTGGTGAGTATTGTCGTTAATAACTCTTGAACTTTGTACATGGATTTAATGGATTTGCACAAAAGTTTCTATAGCTAAATCTTTCAGTCTATATTTGGATCTTTTTTTTTTTGATGTTCCTATGATCTTTTCCCTAATCACTATGTTATGAAAGATAGCCATAGGAATTTTAGTTTAAGTGAAATTATGTAACTACAAAGTTAGCTCTAGCAGAATTAACTTGTTTTCTTTAGTTGTACATTTAAGTAATATTTGCATTTAATAATACTTTAGTTTTTCATTTGAAATAATTTAAGAAACAATGATTATAAAGAAAACACTTTAATTTTGTTCAATTAGGTAGTTTAATTTCCTGGTTTACAAAGTCATTGCAGTTGTAAAAATGGTAATTCAGAGAAAAATTATCTTTCTTCAGAGGGAACATTAAAATTTTTTTTGTGCTTAGAAGACACAAGTGACCCAAGTAATAATCTTTTCAGGAACTCTTAGCTGTCTTTGACAAGGAACACGTCTAACGTAATTTGCAGATAAATCAAAATCTCATTTTCTGAAGCACAATTTTGCAGCTCCATAGTGCAGCCTAGGAAAGGCAATAATCAAGATGGTCTTAAGAACAAAGTATCATTACAAATGAAATTTGGATTAAAATACATAGCAAAATTTTAACAAAGGCATATCTAAAGAAACAATATGATACAAGAGTTCTAAGTTAGATTGTGAGACAAACCAAATCAGGGGTCATTTGCCAGCCTAAATATTTAGGCAATAAAGAGAATGACACAATATTCAAGAACTTTTAAAAAAATTATTTTATTTATTTTTATTCTTAGATTTTTTCATGTTGAGGTACTTACAGTATAATGCACAAATCTTAGTGAAAATCTTGATGAATTTTGACGAGTATGCATTCATGTATTCATTGCCCAAAGGTTCTCACTAATGTTTTAATAACTTTTAAAATAAGGGATTATATTCAATAATTTTTTAGCCACAAGAACCATTTGATAATAATAAAGTGATAAAAAATACAATTGCAAATTGTTGGGTAAGAAGATTACTTGTAATAGTTGGTCCAAACTGTCAAACTTAAAATAATTTGTAAAAATTTTTATTGGCTCACATTTTCAGTCATTAGTCTCAACAAGGAGCACCACATACATGCCTCTGCAGTTTTGTAATAGAAGAAAATATAATACTCCCATCCACCCACCATTATGAATATGCAGCTGAAGGTAGATGAGGTTTCTCATTGTTAAAGGAAGGTTTGATCTCTTTTTTTTCTTTTTTGTCCAAGACATTTCCACTGATACCTTTTTGTATATCCATTCTGGAATTATACTTTGAAGAAGTATAATTTTGATATAGAGTGAATGGATGAATTTGAATGTTATATTCTGCATGTAAAATCATCAAGAGTTAGTGTTCCCCATCTGACACTGTGTAAATGAGTCTGAAGTTTGGGGTATTTCATGCATTTTATGATAACAGATTTCAGGAAAGTCTGTACACTTTAATGAGTTCTCTACACCAAGATCTGAGAGTAGACATCTACAGTGATGAGGTAGATGATAATACATGTTATCAGATAAGAAGCAGATCTGGGGATATCTTTTTTTTTTCCAAAATGACTGAATAGCCTAAGAAAAAGAGAGTGAAGTTGTAATTGAAAGAAATATTACAGGTGGAAATAAAGAAACATATAATTTCCAAAAGTAAATATGTTCTCATAGCCCACATGCTTTCATATCACAAATTTGTCCATTTTTTTCCCTGTGCACATTTCCCAAATTTAGGCTTCCGTCATCTGTCACCTGGGGTTTTGCAAAGCGCCATGACCAGTCACCTTGCCTTTGAGCTCATTCAACTTTTATCACTTCACCAAAGTAAATCTACTGAATTTAATCAGATTCAATAACTTCTCTCAATACATTAGTTCCTTATTGATTTTATGTCGGTCCAAACTGTCAAACTTGACATAATTTGTAAAAGTTTTTATTGGCTCACATTTTCCGTCATTAGTCTCAACAGGGAGCACCACATACATGCCTTTGCAGTTTTGTCTCCTCCTTTCTTCCCTTCCTTCTTTTTATTCTTGCATCATGCCAAACTTCTTTAGATACCTCTGATATTTCACATATGCTGTTTCTTCTTTTTTAATACTCCAGACACATCTAGTTAAATTCCCATTATCTTCCACTCAGGTTACAGCCTTTCCAGTGCAGGCACTGATCGTCTTTTTCTTTCCTACCAAATGACTTTCACTCAGATCACAGCCCACATCCTCCTCTAAGTCCATCCCTTGGCCTCAAATTGCATAGTAATGAAGATCAGAGACTCTTCTATCCATGCTGTGTATCATTATATTACTTGAGCGATGTAGATAGAGTTTGGTGTACTGGGCATTCAATAGATATTTGTCAAAGTTATATCTCCACTTCCATAATTCCCACAATTTCTATTTATATACAATTATTATTTCAAACCCTTTCCATCATATTCAAAACCAAGATTTCTCTCTGAGCCCTGTGATTCTCAGTAGATAGCAAGATTTTTTATTTTACCTGGAATTAAACAGTTGCTAGAATTAAATTTCTAGTGGTTCCTATATAAATCTTAACTTCTATGGATATCCATTTTCCTTCCATTTTCCTATAACAACATAGGTGTTTCTTAAATAGTTGTTATGCTTACTCTCTTTTCCTATACTTGGTATCACTTATTCTATCTCCTCAGAATCTGATCTTTATTTTCTCCTTTCTCATTAATATCCTAAACCCCTCTCTCTGCTTCACAACCATAAGTTCATCTGAATGGTATCATCTCCTGTGCCATTTATACCTCTTATTTTGGCCTTAGTCCTATGGTAACATCTGTTGTTTAGGATCCTTCCACTTTGTAAAACTTTCAAAAAGAACTGCTTGCACACATAAGCCCTGATTCTGTGCTTTTTATTTTGTCTTCAACCTTCCATATATGCCCTTCCTCTAAAATCTCAATGAGCTTTCTGGCAATAAGATCTAGTGGACATTTTTAATTTCTGTACCTGATTAGTAGGAGAGTTGTTACAATTCTGTCAACCAAATTTCTGTGTAAATATATTCACTCTTTTCTTCTGGAAGCTCTAATTATCCTTACTCTATACTTAGTTTCTCCTCTTCTGCCTTCTTAGGAATCAATATTTTTCCTAACTTTCCTCTTGTCTCCTTCTAAACACTTAACTTCAATCTTCTAAATGCATGCAACTTTGTATTCAGTCTTCATCCTGACAAGTTGTCAAGTTATTATCTGTACTACAATAGATGCCAAAGGATCTTCAGAAGCATATATGTATTAATTAGCTTCTGGTCCATATGGTAATTTATGGTTTATTTCAAGATGGTTTATATCAGTGTGGTTAATATCAAATACTTCTAATTTTGAAATCCAAATCTTGTACCTGAATTTTCCCTTCTTAAGTGCATGTCACAGAATTATGAATGTATTTCTACCCACTTGCCCAATTTTTCTTGTGACTGTATATCTCATTATCTACACTTCATCAATCATGACATCTCTTCAGTTTTAATTTTAAGTAGCCATTTGCCACCCATCTCTCTTATCTCCATTATTCATGTGATCAGGAGCAATCATATTTTGATTGGATTACTGAAAAAGTCATACTAAACACCTCTACTGGTGTTTAGCTACCTCAATATTCTTCCAAATATGTTTTAATTGCATAGATAAAATTAATGTATTTTTGTTACTGTAGTAATGGATATATGATATCTATTACTATTATATTGAAATATAGAAATACAGACTCATACTAAGCAAACTCAAAACATGAGTTTCAAGGTAACATATTTTTCTTATTTCTATTCCTCTCACATCAGGAACTTGACCACTGTTTAACTGGTCTTTGATAAGCATAACATTATAATAAAAAGACTTATCAGAAACATATATTAAGGTACTTCTAAAATATGTAAAATTTTTTACAGAATATTGTCCATTTTAACTTAGAGAATAAAAAAATGTAAAAGGCATATCACTGTTTAATCTTACCAACCTGAACTTGGTGTTCTATTTTCAAACAGTCTAATTTGCATCAACCACTTAGTTCCACTTACATAAAATATAATTGCAAGCAGGACTCCGGAGCACTATTTAACATTGGCATCATTTGGAGTGAGTATTAATTTCTGTTTATGAAAATGAAGATTTTGTCTGGGATGTTCTAGACATATAACGGTATGAACCTTGAGAGAGATATCCATCCTAACACATGTCCTCCCAAAAGCAGAGATAGATTTACTATAAACACCCTTGTTGTTTGTTGTATTACTAGGTTCTCTGTAGCTCAAAATGTGCATTTCTCATGTGGAATTTGATTTCATAAATTAATAATTAGACATTATGAGTTATAAAACACTCCCCAAATTTCAAATACAAGATATAATGTAGATACATTAGGATAACAGAATTAAAAATCTTGATTCAAAAAAACCATATTCACAAATTTGAACAAGACAGTAAGGGCTCAGAGAAATGGTTAATAATAAAGAGCAAATTATTAATATTAAAAGAAAGTTTGCAACCATGATATGATAGGGAGTAAATATGTTAAATATAACATGTTTTATTTCCAAGTGGTAGAATTTAGGAGATTATATTCCTCATAAAATATTGTACATAAAAGTGATAGTGTGAGTTGACAAATATAAGCACACCTATTTTTGTAAGTATGCCCATTCTTGTATTGTAAAAATCTCTTTAAAAGTTCACCCTGCTTTGACAGGCCTCAAAAAATCCACATCCTGAGAGCTGTTCCTGAGATCTCAGCATGGGGCTGTTCGCTCAGCTCACACTGCTGATAGCTCTGCTTGCCATGAAAAGCTACTGCTGGGGAAAAACATGTAGTGTTCTTGAAGCTTAAATCCCACTGGCAAATAGAAGCCTATTTTCTGAGAAAGCACTGCGATAATGCCAGCCAATGGATAGGAAATGTCCTACAACTTTACAGAGAGAACATGGAAAGCTAGAGTATATTGTCCATTTGTTGTCTGTCTGGATCAGAATGCCTAGCTTTTCCCATGGAATTATACCACCAGTAGAATGACAAAATTATCGTTTGAATACTCTGACAATATTTTTTGGCTACTCCTGAGATCTACCCACAAACTATGTAGGACACCTTGCTGCTGATTAATGGCACACATTTTTATTAAGAGTTTGAAGGAAGAACTTGAAAAGAATGTCAAATGATTCATCATCACATTATCAGCCAGCTGCCTATCTCTTATGTTCAAGGGCACTATTTTTGTCTCCTAACATTTGAAACTTTTAAAAGACAGCTCAAGTTTTGTTCCTAAGTGTGTAAAAGCACCTAGAAAAAAATGACTTGTCATGTGTATTATCTCTTCATTCCCTCTGATCATTTTAATAAACTCATAAATATTTATTGAGCACATATTTTGGGGCTAGTTTTGACCTAGAAACCATTAGAGACTCACAGGAAGCATAGTACTGTGTCCCTGATTTAAGGAATTTAAATCTAATAATAAGCTAAACATGAGTCACCAAGTGATAGAATATGCAAATGCTAAGCATTAGTATGTTTTAAATAGATACATCTAAGAATATAGTAGAGAAACATCAACAAAGACTGGAATAGTAAGTTGAGGTGGTCAGTCATGGAGGAAAATGTGAGTGTGTACTTGAAAATGGATATATATAAATAAGAGTGTATCACACGTGTAGTAAATATTTAAAGTTGGGAGAACATGAGAGGCAAGCAGGTTAGGATAAATCAGATAATAATGAACTGTTTATTGGAGGACTGCTATGAGCTGAGCAGGTTCCAAGATAAAATACAAAGAGGCACAAGCCCTGTGTATTAACAACCTAGTGTCAAAAATGTCTTAATGTAATAAATACATCATAGTTCTCTAATTACAGTAAGTAAAATACTCTAGAAAACACACCATATGGAAATTAATACACAGTGAGACTCAAAAAAAAGCTTCCAGGGGTATCAGACACAAGATATAAACTTTACAAGATGAGTAAATGTTTCCTCAGAAAAATCCTTGATGTCATTCAGTTCCAGGCAGTAAACACAACTACAAAAGTAGGGTGATAATGCTGGTGTGAGGCACAGAGGTGTTAGTAAGGCAAGGCTGGATTTTCAGGTATTATGGTGTTGGGGTAATGGAGTACTCAGAAAAGGGTAGGAGCTAATGACCACCTGGTATTTAATATTAAATTATTTAATTCCATTCTAAAGTATTTGAATTATTTGAATTTCAATTGGAATACAGTTGTTAATCCTTAAAGGATTTTTATGAGGAGTCATATTTTCACTTTGAAGACAGCTCTTTTTTTGCATTTCTGTTCTGAGCATCCTTTTCTCATACTGTCTTCATGCATATGGTCAAATAGATATGGATATCAAACTGACATTGTAAGCTATTATTTGATTATGATGGAGAACACTGTTAGTACCAAGTAAGTAGGAGTTAGGATTCTTAACTTCTTCTTAGGAAAGTTAATGGTCAATGCAAGAGTTGTGCCATTGATGATTCACGGTGCTTAAAACATGTTTTTTGAGAGAAAGGTTAGGTTTACTATCAGCTTAGTTTTGGTATTTCTCCAAAAATATGTTTATCTTCTTTCAATAATTCTAACATTGATATTTCAGCTCATAATTTCGCTGCATATGAAATACGCAGCTCATAATTTCCCTTCCTATGTAAATAAGAAGCTGAGGAAAAAGTTGATGCAAACAATATGAAAATCACTGCAAACTAGGCACCCACTTACTCCTTGTAGTGATTTCTAGAAACTCAACAAGAGCTGGTGAAAAACAGAGGGCTCACGTCCATATTGCTTCAGGGAAATAAGATTTGGCAAAGAATACAGTGATGCAAATGATATGTAAATTAGCACAAATTTTTCACACACTTTATGTCTAACAGTAGAGACAAGAAGTTGATTGTGGAAGAGCAGAAGTAGAGATTTCATGTCAAGATAACTGCAGGAAAAAAAATACATATGGTTTCCTCTATCTATGCTCTCCCTGCAAGATCCAGATTGCCAATAATGTGTCTCGTTGACTAGTTAGCTGGTAAATGACAAATGCGCTTTGCTGTGATAATATCTTCACTGTTAAGCATACCAATGTAATATTACACTATTGTCATTCCTTCCTCCTCATCAGAAAAGACAACTGAATGTTACTCATTGCCTTTACTTATTAGAAATCATTATGGCTTAGAAAAAAATATTAAATATATTTAGAAAATTACTTTTATTTAGAAAATAAAAGAATAGCTTTATATCTCTCTGTATATATTGCATATTTAGAAATAATGCATGACTCATTTAAAATTACCAGGATAGTAATAGAATTGCTTCCATATTATTCTTTACAGAACAAGGTTTAGTTATACACAGTAAGAATGTATCTTGATAAATAATTTTTTCAAAGGTTGAATACTAGCTTCTGTTTAAAATGACTGACAAAAGAAATTTCCTATATTTTTAATAATTAAAGATATGTTTTAGGGAACTTATGTTAATTAATGAAAAGCAATTGGTATAAAAACTTACCCACATATAGGAAAAGTATTTATGGTATATCATAGAGTAAGATAAAATTTTAACCACAACAAAGATCTACATCTATAATTCCCACATATGATAGATTATATATAAAGCTTTTTTCTTTGATAGAATTTAATTCATTCCAATTGCAAAAGAATATTTTTCATTTGAGAGTAAATATCTCCCTCTTCTGGAATTTTTATTAAATTCAGGAATCTAAAGCATTACAATTTCAGTTCACCATGTAGATATATTTGAAAACTTATCAATATATTTTAAATGTAACTCATCATGGCTTTGAAAGTCTGTGCAATATAAATTTAATTCATTTTATATTCTGTGCTTACTACTTAAAATTTTACTTTTTAGTATTAGAATATTTAAAGTGAGAAATTAAAACAATACTTGCTGACATTTGGAAATATATATTGATGACTAATACATATTTATCTAGTATTGTATGTATTTTAAATTTTGCTCACATTCATGATCTTTGTGTTCTCCTTAAGTACAATTTATCTGTGACTATACATTATTTGCATAACATAACTATAGGACTCTATGTATTTATTTGTGACTCTAAGACTGAAGTCACAGTGAAAACAAATACAAAAATGATTTTTAATGTAAATTCAAAACAAAATAATTAAAATTCTATTATTTTCTTTTCAAACCCAACCAACTCCAACCCCAAATTTCAAGATATGTGAAAACAATATATAAAAAAGTGGCTTTGAGATCTAAGTTTAATAATTTGAGTTTTTTTTTCCCTTAACTGAAAGCTGCATGTGTTAACATTAATAAATAAAGGTTTTAAAAATAAATAACTACAAAATCATTCTTAGAAACCTTAAAAATTTTTTTCTGATACATACACAACTTGATCAATGTATTTGTTAATTAAATCCCAAATAAAATTTAATATTTAAAAAAATGACTTTAGAAACATTTTGGTTGCTCCCACATCATAAATGCTGTATGGTGATTTGAATCAAAGTCATAGGTTTTGTAAAAATATATACATATGTTAATCTATAAAGCACCGGCATATAAACTCAATAACAGAGCTTATCCAAAGTGATACAAAGGTTCTAAATGTTATAGAAACTTGAAGAAACTATTCATGGAACAGAAGTGAAATAAAACTTACCTGATTTATTTTTAGGAAATTTGTTTTGGACTTCTGTTAATAAATTATTTATAGTAACTCATAATATCCTTTATTTAATATTATCGGAAACAGATAACCAGTTTCTTCAGCAAAAAAAGAATAACTAAACTAATAAACAAGTTAGTTATCACACATGGCAACCAAGAGTTATTGCATGACAGTAACAAGAGCGATAACACAAAACAGTACCTCAGAATTGGCTGTGTTCCCAATTCTCACTCTGAGGCTGTTAGGCTTATCTATCTTTGGGTCAATTTTAGCAGCAGACACAGACATTTGGCATCTTTTTATCTTGTTTTCTCAGTTTGTGTCAATTTTTTTAGTCTTCAAAGGATAAATTAAATTTTGTTTTCCTCCGTATTGAATTCCTTTAGATTTATTAAATTTATTCTCAGTCTTATTTCTTCGATGTTTGGTTTTAATTTGCTTTTTGTTTACATTTGTAAAAAATACAATTAAATACAAAAATATATATATAATTAAAGCTATAGTGATTAAAGCAATATGACTTTAACTGCATCCCACATATTTTCAGACATATTTTCATTTTTTTAGCTCACAATGTTTCCTAATTTTATTATTTATTTCTAGTTTGGCTCTAATGTATACACTTCCAGTTCTCTGAATTTTCATGCTTACCTTACTGCCAGTAACTGGATCAATGCTTTGTATACACTTAATAATATGTATTGTGGGTTCAATATCAATTTAATTATGTCATTTTGATAAAATTGATAATTGTATTGTTTCAGTGCCTTACAAATTTAATGTTTCTATTTTCCTATTAGCTACCAAAAAGTATGTGTCAAAATTACTGTGACTTGGAATAATTTAATTTTTTCATGAGTTATATGAATTCACTTTATATTCCTTAATATGTTACACATATTAGATATATGTAAATTTAAATTTATTTAATTTACTGGTTCATTGACTTTTTTCAATAAGAAGTATCCATATTTGTCTCCTATTAATTTTCTTTCCTTAAATCTACTTTGTCTAATACCATCTTTCTTTGATTAGGGGGTTTCAGGAAATATTTTCCATTCTTTTAATTTGTATATTTTTGTTATCATTATATTTCATGTATGTTTCTAAAAACATGTTTAGTCATATATTCCTTTATAAGGTTTACAAAGATAACATTGAAGATTACAAATAATACTTAAATTTTGAGTATAATGGAAATTACTACTTTTGCCACCACTTGCTAGAGAAGCAGACCTTATCCATTTTTCCCTCTCCCAACTTATGTCCTACTCTTTTCATTTTGTTAAATTTTTTCTATATATTCAAACAAGAAATTTTATTATTTTATTCAGTCAACATTTATCTTTCCCCATTTATATATCCATTGCATTTCTAATAATACTTTTGTATTTGTTTTAAAACATTCTGAATATAAAATTCTACTCTGATAACCTATTTTCATTAACTACTATTTGAAGATGTCTCTATTTCTTTTGGCTCTCTGTTTCTATAAATGTCAGCTGTTAGTATTATTCTCATTTAAAGAAAAACTGTCTTTGTTCCTATTACTTTCTTTTCATCTTTGGCCTTCATTACTTTTATTACAATCCCTTTATATTTTTCTTGTGTAAAGTGCCTCTTGAATCTGTAATTTGATATCTTCTCAGTTCTTAGCCATTATTTACATAATGATTTGTACCATTCTCTCTAACTCATTCATTCATTTCATGGGCTCCAATTATACAGATATTAGATCTTTCAATTGTGTGTTAAATGTTTTTATGATCCTTCCTGTATTTTCTATCCTTGTGTCATTTTTAAATCATATTTTTTCTCTTTAGACTTATCTTTCAATTATCTAATTCCCTCTTTTTCTGTTGCTCAAATCTGTTGATAAATTGAACCATGGAGTTTCATTATAGAATTTGCCTACTCTGAAATTTACTTAAGTCCTTTTTATAGTTTATACTTCTGTTATACTTCTCTTTATTATATGTTCATATTAAGCATTGACTTAAAAATTGCATCTGCTAACTTGCATATCTGAATCTGCTTTATGCCTGGACCTAGTGCCATCTTTTTTTCTCTTGATGAAATCTATGATATCAATGCTAGATTTTAAAGAGAGGAATGTTAACATTACTCATGAAAACTTTTAGATATAAATAAGGTGCTGGAGGGTGTTACCCTCTTTAAGTGATGATTTACTTTATAGCCATTAGGCTAATAGCAAATCACGTTAATATAACCAGGGATTGAGAAGACTCAATTTTATGTTCCAAGACTCAATTTTATGTTTCAGGCTTTGTGGTGGTTCATATATATACAGTTCAACCTCATTATTAAGGTGTGTCTACTGAAATATTTCAGTTCTTAACAACTTCTTTTTTGGTGGTGATTCCTGAATTCTAATGATTGTCTTTCCAGCCAAATGTCACTTCCACAAAAGGGGCAATGATGTAGAGGAAGAGCCTACCCGCTCTTACAGTCATTTGTGTTATAGAATCGGTAATTCTCAAGGGGGAATGTAACCTCAAATATCAGGCTTATCTTGTGGTTTTGTTCTTCCTCCAGACTGTGACATAACATTTTATTACTACCATTATTGCTGTGTGGTTTATTGAAAATGGTTTGGGGTTTTGTTTTGTTTGTTGGGGTTTTTTATATAGTTATCCCAAGTAGAAGAGTTCATCCTGAACAAGCTTTTCAGTAACTGGAAGAATGGATCTTTTTCTTTTGAGTGTTCATGGAAAAAAATTCTGGCTTTTATTTCCAGAACTTTTATTTAGTTCTTTTTCAAACTTTCCTTGTCATTTTGATAATCTCATATTGTTTGTCATTTGCCTTTGCTACCATTTATTTCATTAAAGCTGTATTCAAATAATTTCCTGTTCTATATGTGACAACTCCAAAATCCAAAGATTAGTCTTGCATGCTGTATATCTAATATATTGGTTTTTTTATCAGATTCTTAACCATGATTGCTTATTTCCTTATATATTAAATGAGGTGTGATTATGGAGTTATAATGAGCAAATTTTAATGTGCAAGAATCTTTGATATTCCTGAAATAAGGATATAGTACACCAGTGTCAATGTGTGGTATTGGCTATATTTATTGAAATGTATATCTTTATTTTATTTTGATTTAAAAGGACTACCTTAGGGAGTCCCTAAATTTGCAGGTATTACAAACTGGAACTAAGTCTCAAATAGGAAAAGCTCATGGCTATAAATTCTGTAAGTCATTTTACCTTATCTGAAGTCAGGAAATACATTGCTTTGATGTATTTAGTTTGCTTCACTAAAATTAATTCTTCCAACTGTCTGTCAATCTCACAAATCTTCATTATTTAATTGTGCCCCTGAGTAAGCTTTGGCTTCAGTGTTTCAATGTATCTACTTTTGTGGTTTTAGCTTACCCAGAAGCATATAAAATCATACGTATTTCATTTGTCTGCATCTGAGTATTTTGTGACTGTGGAGAACTTTTCAGAATAACCAAACTGCCATGTTGCTTGAAGAGAAGGACACTAATTTTGGTTTTGAAAAGATAACTTTAGTCTTTATAAGGAGAACAGATTGTGTAAGAGTTAAAGTGGGGAAAGAAGTCAGGAGGCTATTGCAACAGCCTAGGTTCTGATGGCTTAGATTAAGAGGATAGAAAAGGAGATGGAGAACATTTGATGGATATGTATTGGATCTATTTATACTTATGGAATAGATTGAATGAGGAAATGAGCACAAGAAAGAAATGAAGTCAGTATTCTTAGGTTTTGGTTTCAGCAGCTAAATAGATGGTCACACAGCTCCTTAAGAATGGGAATACAAAGTCAAAGATTTGGGGGGAACAGATATGATGAGACCCCAACACACTGTGACAAACTCTTCAGTATATTCTGCACTGAAAATATTCCAGTTTTTCATATGCTTTAGGCCACAGGTTTCCTAATCTTTGAATATTAAGCAAGTAGCAAGTATACAGAATCTACCTTCTATTGGGGCTTCCTTAATCAAATCTTGTTCTGGAATTTTAATATTTAAAAATTTTTTCATAATTTGTTCATATTAAACACATTGATTAAGAATTCAAGATTTAATCTAGTCTCTTAGACAGTACAGAATGCTGCAAATTGAAATTTGAGAATTAGATTTCTATATTAATTACGTATTTGAGGTGAAACTTCAAATTTTAGCTAAACTTTGTGAGCACACCAGAACATATATTTCTTTAATATAAATAAATACCAGCAGAAAAAAAATGTTTTTTTCAGTAGATGGCTGTTTTATAACAAAATGCAATAGCTATTGTTTGTAATTAGATGTAGACTGTAATATTGATTACTATATATTAAACAGAAATACAAATAAAACGGCAGTACTGACTGGTAATGAGATAACAACGTTTTTTACAGGGACTTTCTTGGCTTGTGGTTTTTCATCTGAAATCACCCACATATGTCAGCAGATGCACTTCCATGTGAAGTAAAGAAATGATGGCATTTATAAAAAACCTTGCATTCTTCCAACTTGGCATGAATTTGACTAATTGCATGCCTGCTGCTTTTATATTTAAGAAATCTCTCCAACCACTGAATCACTCTGACATTAAAAAATAATTTTAAAAACTGAATTAAGTTTTGTCATAAGTAATAAAAGACTAAATTATACTAATACCCAAGGGAGTAACAAGGCTAATATACTGAATATATATTATTTTAAATAAATTTTTAAATGTTCTATTGAGGGAAGTTATTTGTATAATCTAAATTGCTACATAAGTGTAAATTATGGTGTTTATTATATCCCAAACTGGATTTTTTAATTATTTTAAAAGGAAACCTTGATTTCAGAAATATTAGGAAAAAGGATGGTAGAAATGGAAACTTTTGCAGTCCACCCAGTTAACTGTATTTTCTTGGCTTATAGATTTTTATGAATATCTTGGCGTATGATTTTAACAATACACTATTCTACTTGAAGTGCATATGTTCTGGTAAATAGTCAGCCACTAATGTTCAACATTACACTTGATCAAAATCTTCAGTATGAAACACATACGTCAGGGGCAGCCTATACTATGTCATGGAGATAAGATAAGGAATATCTTGTGACAAGGAATATCAAATCCTCACTAGTAGCAGAATAATTGAGGGTAGCCCTTTAAGGTGTGAGTACTAAGGTTCAAGATGGATCCATGGCAGGATGTGAAATGGAATTAGACAATAAAATGGAACAGGCAAAGAGAGAAACAGTGAGCAAGCAGGAACTCAAGGCATCTGTGTTAAAAAAAAAAAGACTAATTCAGAGAATAAGAAATGTTACTAGATAATGTACAGACAAATTATATAGAAGCTTAAAATATTTTAGTTAGCATATTCCTTATGCATTCATACTGATGCACATCTTAGAGAAATCACCACTTTCTTTCAAAGATTTATTAGGCTCTGGAGTTTTCTGAAATTACTTTGTAAATTTCTAGATGTTGTTAGGATGCATTTTGACAGTGAACCTGACAATGTAGTATTACTCAAAAACACAATTTTGTTATGTTTATCTCTGTATTCTTTTACTTCAAATGTCAAAGTTGAAAGATAGGATCATTATTATTCAAAAGAGACACTAATAAGCTTGTTGAACAGTGGATAAAAAGATTATGTGAGACCATAGAGATTCTGTGTAATAGTTATTCTGTGAACCATAAGCATAACATAAATTTAAATTTTAAATATTCTTCACTGTTTGGATAATGATTTCTCATGAGCCTATAAATCACTTACAATCTAACTCTTTTACTGATATTCGTGAGATTGAGGGCTATTTAGATATTTTATAGTCTGTTGTAGTTCAATGACAGTGCTTGGCAGTGGCAGAATAGGAAGCTTTTCCTAATTTTCAAACTTTTTTTATATATATCCGTATAGTAGTATTCAGAAGATATCAGAACCATGAGCAGCTAAATAATCTGTAGAAATAGATAAAGTGATGCTTTAAACCTATATACTGTTAAAAACTGTCAATATAAGAATACAATCGAAACAGAAGACTGCATTAAATTCATGAAATTATCAACAACAAAGCTGAAAGGTTTTTGCTAAGCATTATTTTAAAAACCTTTATGATAAATATAGACATACTATGAAATAGATTGTCACACTTGCTAAATAATAGCTAACAGCTACAGATTTTTTAAGTTTGAAATAACTTTATTCTTAAAAACATCTGATGTTCTTATATCTTTTATCACAGTAGCACACTTATGCACTTTATTGAACTTGTAAGGACACTTCTGTAGTTAGAAATGTCTCAAGACTTTTATCTGTGTCTTAGGTAAGATAAATGGATTGATGCCTTTATAGATTCAACAATGACTTGTTTTTAGAAACTCTGCCTCAAGTTCCTGATTATCAACACACCTGCAATCAGAACATCATTTATTGCTACTTTTTAAATTCTTAACTCAGTTTCGTATGTGTAGGATAGAGCAAGGGCATTTGCTATATAGGTTTATGACTGTCAGTTATCATAGTCTATGGCCTTTTGTAACAAAGTAAATTCCTTTTATCTGTCAGAAAGAAGAAAAACTGATGTCCTTATTTCTTTTGAAAATGTTCATTTTATGAGGCAAAGAGCAAGTACTTTTAAACAGCTTGAAGGAAGTTTTAATTTGTAAAGGAAATAAGCATTTTATTTTTTTATGGTTTGTCATTTTTATACTTAGGTGATGAATCCCGATCATACCAATAAAACTGCTTCTTACTTTCAGTTGACTGTTGTTCCTTCAAGATTAGAGATGTCAATTCACTCTTTTTTTTTGCTTTTGAAATAAAAATAATTAAGCAAATGGACTAGTAAGGAAGCAGACACATCCTCTAATGAGAAAAAAATTGCAGAAAAAAATGAAGCTACAAGAGAAAAAAAGGTTCTAGTCATGAAGTGGGAGTGCTGTAATACACATTCTGAAGGAATGACAGGTGAAATCTACACATGGAGCCCAGTAGGAAACAAGCTTCAGTGAAGACAGGTTTTATATTTCATGATCATAACTTGAATTAATCCAGTAATATGTCCATCTATGTGGCATGTAGCATGTTAAGGATAGGATTTTGAAGAAGTTAGGTGACTTAACTGATTATTAACATGCTTTTTTTTTAATTCTCTGAAGATCTTTTTTTTTCCCTTTTCATAGTCATGATCAAGACAGCAAGATTCAAATAATACTGTAAGTTAGTTCAGGAATTTTGGGATAAATCATCACACTCTGACCAATTCTGCAATACTTTTAATTAATTTAGGCACATTTAAACTTGTTCCTGAAAAATATCTGAGGAAAACTGTAGCATGCTTTGAATGAAAACACTAGACATAAAGATTTTTGTTCTGTTTTATCTTGCTTTGTTTTTTTAATTCAGTGATGAATTCTCTTGCTATCAGTTGTCCAGAAATTGATTTCAATTAGAGCAACTTGATGGCAGGTAAAACACCCTATTTATAGATATACAAACAAATGTGATAGAGACATGCTTCCTTGAAAATGAAGAACCTGGATAAAATGGTATTGTTCCCCCCAAAAAAGTTGTTTATGGACTTGGAAACTTATTTTTTGCAAATCATAGTCGATACGGGTACACTTACGACAAAAAAATCTGAATGGAGATAGTATACATAGTTACAATGAAGTGTATGCCCTTTGTTTAGGTGAGATCACTTTGTTCTGTGATATCATAGAAATTATCTCCATTAGTCACATATGATCTTTCATATTGCAATTATTTAGATGTCTGTGTCTGTCTTTGGAACATAATTTCTTTAAAGTCAGAAACTTCATTTTATTCATCTTTACATTTCTATCACCCAACACAATGCATATCAAATATCTGGAGAACAAACAAATCAATCTATCCCATGTTCATATCACTCCTATAAATGATGCATAAGCAAAGTACAATTATGAAGGAAAGGTTACTCTGGCACTAGCACACAGAAGTCTAGTGGCACATCCTCTCTTAGTGTCCTTCAGTTGTATTTCCTGAGGGAAATTTCACCAGAATAGATTGTTGTAGTACCTTTAAAGATGAGCCATCCAAATTAAAATCCGTAATTTAAACAATGCAGCAATGTGAGAGTCAGTGACTTTAGGAGTGGATTTTTCAGACCATAAAAACATTCTCAATTCAGTGGTATGGTGATCCATTTGTGAACAGTGGCTTCTTCTTGCTGGTGGTCCCTCCAGAGTGTGTGTCCTTCCAGGTGGCTAGAGCCCACATGGTATGGTCCACACTGCCCCTAACATGACACATTTTTCTTTTTGGATCCAGGCTATAAGTCCAGCAATGACCTCCCATCAATGTCCTCTTTTCCAGTGGTGGACGTGCTCAGCCTAGCACCACGCAAGCCTCATTCCCTTGAACCCAGTTCTAGTTTCTAATATCTGAGAGACCATCTAGTTGCTTCTGGCCACAGTATGATCATACAATAAAACAGATTTTTTAAATGTAAGCAATACACAATATAGGTCAAAACACATGTTCTATCTATTCAAGTATATAAGTTTATTTTGTTCAGTACTCATACACATTACAACAATGTTGTGCTTTATATAAGAATCTGTATCAAACACCACACATCAAAAAATGAAGGGGGCAATTAAATGTTTCTAAAGTAAAATACATACCTAATATTTAAAACTCCAACATATAAAGTTTTGCTCCTTTTTAAGTATTCATTTCTGAAGAAAATAAACTCCACTTTTTTTTTGGTGTGTCATAGTTTAATTATAGCTCTTTTTCTTTCTTAGGGGTACATAAAATAATGGTTTGCTTACACCAGTAGCATGTTAACAATACATGTCATTTTCTACAGAAAAGAGAACAAGATAAAGATCAATATCTACAAACTCTTTTACATGTTAACAGAAAGGCTGAGTGTGTGTCCATTTTTAACTCTAACATGACTGAGAAGGGTAATATGAGTGAATGCTGAAACCGCAATGTTGTTCATGTGAAACCATCATAAGATTGTATGTCAATGATACTTTAATAAAAAAAAGAAAATTGGGCACTGAGACTCTAATGAGCTTGCCTGTTGGGCAACATTTCACAAGTGTTGTCACAAATTCATTGCTGAAGAAATGAAGTGCCTCGTGTGTGACTCCTGGTCTCCTGGTGTGACTTTTGGAAACTTGTGCCTAGTTTTCCCCTGGACTTGACCAAACACCTTTTCCCTTTGCTGATTTTTCTCTGTATTGTTTTGCTGTAATAAATCATAGCTGTGAGTCCGACTCTACACCAAGTCCTGTGAATCCTCCTGGCAAATCATCAAACCCAGGGGTGGTCTTGGAGATGCTCAACACACAGAGCATGAAATTAAACCTCATCGTGGTTGAGTGACTTACTCCAGGCCACACAGCTACTAAGTGGCAAAGCTAAGTAGAAACCCAGGCCAGCCACGTCCAAATCTAGGAGTCTTAATACAACTGAAATGCTTCACCCATCAAAATTTTAGATCAGGTTACTCCTCTACTCAAAACATTTCAGTGAATTTCCATTGTACTCTGAGTAACCTCCAAAATCCTACCTGGTACAATAACTATAAGGAATTTCTATAATAGTTTCATAAATCAAGGAAAGTGTTAGCTACAACCAGAATTTAGGTGTAGCAGAAACTGGCCTTCTGGGGGAAAATGATGAGTAGAACATATATCACAAGACAAAAGAGAGTGTACCTGGTCTTAGGGCTTCCAAGGAAAAGGACCAGGTCACACTTAAATCTAGTAGAAATGCATCTGAGGCCTGCAAGCTTAACCCCACTTTCTTTTAGGGGCTAGGAAGAAGAGTTGTGTTTTGATAGATTAATACAAACTTATAAAAAATAAAATAATTAGCAATACATACAGAATATATATATTTTTTTAAATATCATATTTTTATTTATTTATATTTAAATTTATATTTTTTCTTTTATTTTGCTATCATTAATGTACAATCACTTGAACATTATGGTTACTAGACCCCCTATTATCAAGTCCCCCCCACATACCACACTACAGTCACTGTCCATCAACATAGTAAGATGCTATAGAATCATTACGTGTCTTCTCTATAAATACTGCCTTTCCCCTGTCTCCTGCTGCTGCATTACATGTGCTAATCGTAGTGCCCCATTTCCCCCCTTATCCCTCCCTCCCCACCCATCCTCCCCAGTCCCTTTCCTTTTGGCAACTGTTAGGCCATTCTTGGGTTCTGTGAGTCTGCTGCTGTTTTTTTCCTTCATTTTTTCCTTTGTTCTTATACACTCCACAGATAAGTGAAATCATTTGATACTTGTCTTTCTCCACCTGGCTTATTTCACTGATCATAATACCCTCTAGATCCATCCATGTTATTGCAAGTGGTAGGATTTGTTTTCTTCTTATGGCTGAATAATATTCCATTGTGTATATGTACCACCTCTTCTTTATCCATTCATCTACTGATGGACACTTAGGTTGCTTCCATTTCTTGGCTATTGTAAATAGTGCTGCAATAAACATAGGGGTGCATATGTCTTTTTCAAACCAGGCTGCTGCATTCGTAGGGTAAATTCCTAGGAGTGGAATTCCTGGGTCAAATGTTATTTCTATTTTTAGTTTTTTGAGGAACCTCCATACTGCTTTCCACAATGGTTGAACTAATTTACATTACCACCAGCAGTGTAGGAGGGTTCCCCTTTCTCCACATCCTCACCAACATTTGTTGTTGTTTGTGTTTTGGATGTTTGCCATCCTAACTGGTGTGAGGTGATATCTCATTATGGTTTTAATTTGCATTTCTCTGATGATTAGCGATGTGGAGCATCTTTTCATGTGCGTGTTGGCCATTTGAATTTCTTTGGAGAACTGTCTGTTCAGCTCTTCTGCCCATTTTTTAATTGGCTTATTTGTTTTTTGTTTGTTGAGGTGCATGAACTCTTTATATATCTTGGATGTCAACCCCTTATCGGATATGTCATTTATGAATATATTCTCCCATACTGTAGGATGTCTTTTTGTTCTACTGTACATATAGAATATTTATGGGAATTTGAAAGTAGATCATTATTAAGGTATTGCAATTAAGACTGATTATTTTAAGAATGAGAATAAATAGCTGAAAAACATGTATATGCTCCTTTGAAACAAGAAAACTATGGCTTTTTGAGCAAAGCTATGATTTTGACAAAGGGATTGATCCAAAATATTGATAATTCCCTAAAACATTTTTATACTCACTATAAACCATAATGAATGAATACATTAAGGTAATGTTGATAGGCAATACTCTTAAGTTATTAAGTAAAAAGAATATTCAGGTTTGCTCTATAAGGGTAAAATTTTTAAATTGATATATAACCAAAGGCATTTTTATAGACACTTTTTCCCAGAATTTGATGCAATATATTGAACTTCATTTGTAAATGTACCAACCACTTTGAGGTTTTGGTGGCAATGTTTTTCAAACTGGTTGCAATACGGGAAAATCCAGGACAGAAAAATGGATAAGTCAGCAGTACATTTAACAATTATGATCTACATTGTATATAAACATATATTCTTCATTGCCATTTGTCCCTCAAATCCTTCATTTTTGAGGAAAAAGGAGGTGTTAAAGTTTCTTAGTTCTCCTTTTTGATATATGAAAAATATAGTCCTATGAGTGGCAGTAGATTCTACAATTGGCTCACTTTAATTTTCTACACCAGCAGAAGAGAAAAAAATCCAAGGATGTGAAAAGATCATGGTGTAAATTTGTTCTCTGTTGAACTGTATTGTTTTTCCTTGAATCTGCTTTGCGCCCATACATTATTCTAATTTACCAAATTTTATTATATTAACATATTAATAATTTTAAGTTTTTATAATTAAATATTAAGTATCCCATATACTTAAAAAATCAATAATATTATATGAGCAAAATCTTAGGGAGTAAGTGGCTATGACATAATCTGTTCATTTTCAGATAAAACACATTTTGTATTTAATATATATGTGAATATATGCAGGTGCTGAAATAATAGCAATAAAATAATATTACTATTTTACTGATCTATTATATACAACACACTATACTAATCCCTGTAAAAAATATTATTTTTGTAAAAGTCACATAGAATTGGTCTCATTAATTATAATTACATCATTCATGTTTGAGGATTAATGGATAATGCTAGCCCTTTGTGGGTTATTATTAGAGATTTGCTGGTCATTTAATATACACTGTGTGGAATAACCAGCCTGTTCTTGACGTAAATGACAGCAAAACTGTCCAATCTGAAGCTCAAGTATTTTTTCTGCATCTAAAATTAGAACTTACATTTATAATACCTGATTTTATTTTATTTGGTAAAGAACAACAAAATGTGTGTATATGTGATTTGATGTGAACACATAAGTAAAGGAAGATGGGTTGGCTAATGGGGTCAATTATGGGGACTTCAAGAGAGAGAACTATGATCCAGTATCCACTTGAAGTACTGAGTGTACTTGGATGTCTTTCCTAGTTACAGTACAAAAAGCAGGCTGCTTTATTCTTCAAAAATAAAAAATAAAACATATGCAATTAGGAAACATTCAGGTAAGGTTGTAGCCCAGCCTCTGATAGAATATGTAATATTGGAAGGGTCACTTAAATTTCCTGAGCTTAATTACTTCATTGATACAGTGAAATTTCTTGCACAGTTCTTGAAGTCATACCTCAGACTAATCAACCCAGTAAGTTTGATGTTGAACACAGTTCGATGTTATAAACATATAGTTGTGATTAACACAAGATTTGATCCAGATTCTTTAAAAAGGAATTTTGTTAAGTGCTACAAATATTTATGTGAGTGCAAAAGAGGATTAAAAATGACTAGTGCTAGCCAACTGTATCAAAAAATAATAAGTGGTGTTTAAATTAGTTCTAACAGATTAAATAGAAATTTAAAACCAAGAAAACTGATGAAAATCAGATGAGACCACATCGATGAAGGAAACCATTCTCAGCAAGCCAAGCTTTAAAGAACGCTCTCAGATGAGAGATTGTCACTGAGAGCACCCTGTGCTAGGGGAAAGCGGGTGCATTCAGTTGAAGGAGATCTGGGGCCAGAGAGAAGGTGAGGTGCCAGAGATGGGAAAGCACCAGGTAATCCTCATTCCCTTCCTCTGACAGTAGCAATGACTCTGCATCAAAAAGCCATGGATGGCTGTTGACAAGCCAAAGTAAGACACCAGAGAAAAACTAAGAATAATCTTGCAGAAGGGAACTCAAGAAGCAAGAATTCACTCCATAGCCCACCTGTATTTATCAAAGCAGGAGAACATTACACAACGCCACATAAATAAGCTTCCCAGAAGAAAGAGTATGCTGTCACCAGAGTTGATCAAAAAGTTTAGCACAAACAAATGAACGCAGAATCAGCAATTACATATTTAAGGAAAATATACTTAAGGAAATTTAAATCAGAGCAAGTAGAAGGTAAAGGAATCTTTGGAATAAGTATTACCATTATCAAAGAGTTGCAAGCAAATTTCCTATTTATAGGTAGGAAAAATCAAAGATTTTAGTAATTAAAAATATCACTGATATAAAAAGCAATATAATGAGAAGAAATACAGTATGGAATCATTTGAAGAATAGCTTTATATAATTTACTTCATAGTTTTGATTAAATGAAGAGTTTTATAGGAAAAGTAGAAAAGTCAGTCCCATATTTTAGAATTTGTTATGATCACTTTGTAAGTCTGGTATCAAAAATCCAATTTCATTATCTATTGCTGCATAATGGATTACCTCAAAATTTAGGGGCTTAAAACAACAAACATTATATTATCTCACACATGTCAAGGATTGGACCTCCAGCTAAAAGGCATGTTCGTGAACTTTTGTGTAAGTAGATTCTCTAATTCCAGTGATTTTACCCCAACTCCCATAGTGGCTACAAACACATGAACAATACTGAGTCAGAACCACCCAGCTGATTCAAAGTTGGATTTTTGATTCTCATAATTGTGTGATAATAATTTTTTGTTGCTTTGAAACTTAGGGTGATTTATTACAAAGCAATAGATAACTAATATAGCAGGTAAAGACTGGTTTCTTCAGATTGCTGAGGAGGTGGTGGGGGGGAGGAAAGTTTGATTCAAAGGTTTTGAGGATTACGATTTCACCCCTATTTCTGTCTTTTCTGAATGCTTTCATTCCTTATCTCAAGGCTTCAATCTTTCTCTAGCAGTTCCTTCAACCTAGAGTAATAGACACGATGGGGTGGATCATTCAGTTAATCAACACTTACAGTCAGGCCTGGAGCCTATTCTGTGGTCACATTTACCAAGTACATTTTGGACATAAAAACACTTTTCAAAGGTGAAAATGACCAGATCTTTGCATATGTATTCTGATTTGGACACTTAAAGCTTTTACTGTTATTTTTTCAATATATGCTTTCGAGTTGTAAAATAGAATCACAAAACTCTAAAAACATTTATAATCAAACTGTAATCCTAGTAACTGACACAGGCAATTAATCTCCATTTGTTCTCCCTCTGCCTTTCCCATGCCATTCAGTTGGTAATTGATATTCATTATATACCATGTGCCATGGCTACTAGGATGCCATTTTAAGTATAAGTAGGCTATGTAGACCTCAAATATATAAGCGACACTATCCCAGTGTCATAAGGCTTTATGTTTACTTTTTACTTTCATAAGGCTTAGACATGAATAAATATTTAGCCAGCAAACACTTTAGTTTATTTTGGTTAATATTTAGTATTTTCAATATCAACTTTTTCCATCCTTTCACTTTCAGTCTTTGAATGACCCTATATTTATGTGTTTCCTATTAAGAGTTCATAGGTATGTTTGGTGTGTGTTTGCATGTGCATGTGCTGGATTTTTATTTATTCTGGCAAGCTCTTTCAGTTGAAAAGTTTTGGTTATGAATTTTGTTCTTTATGTGTTGTTTATTTACTCATTTATTGAATTTATTTATTTTTGAAGAGTTCCACTGAGTTCACCAGGAGTTCTTAAATTCTCCCTTTTTACTCCGCTAATATCAAATTTTAACTGATCTCTCAACAGAGAGTAAAATCTTACATGCACTGTGTACATCTATATTTACACACACAGACACAAACACATAAAAGGATTATGTAATAGGGTAGATCTGCCTTCCAGATATTTCAGTTATTCAGTAAGTTTTCTTGCCCAAATGGCAATGCATTTTTTAAATCCAAGCTTTAGATGTATACTGAAGCAGAGCATGTAGTTTGACATTTATATCATTTTAACAACACTGCGCTTTATAACACTGCTGTCTTTCATGTAATTGTACTGCTACATTGAGAGACATAGTGTTGTTAATATCAAAACTCATTTCAATACACATTTTAATTGCATCACAGAATTTAAGAGAGAAATAGGGTAATACTGTTAATACTGTTTTGGCCAATACCTCACTCTGTGTAGTAAAATACTTTTTATGAAAATGCCAAGATGGTACCTGGAATAGTTATATATATATACATTAAGCATTATACTATCTGGTGATTTTTGGTGTCTTTTCATTCGTTGAAGGAAGCCATATGTTACAAGTAACTATATATTTTTAAGCCTAATATAGCTAAATATAATGTAGACCATAATCAAGATAGCTCAAGAGTTAACATATTATTTTTAGGGTTATTTTATGATTGTATATATATCTTACTAAATATTTTGTCTGCATGCCACACAGGCCAATGTAGTTAAAATAAATGTGGTGAACCTAATGTGAAATTTTCTTTTTCTTCCTGTTATATGAAATATTATGTTGGCAAAATCCTCAATTTAGTAAGTTCCCTGGAAATAAATACAGAGGAAAAGCAGTAACTCTACATCCTAAGCAGCAATTTAAATGAGAGTTGAAACTCTTGGAGTGGAAACGTATAAATGAATGAATGTGTAGTAATATGCTGCCTATAAAACTTGGGCCCTTCAACTACGGAACCTATGGAATTCAATATCCTCTGACTTCCATTTGATCAGTATAAGTAAATTCTGAAGCCCTCACAAACTGCTGTGTATCAAATAGATTACATAGCACACAGGTATTTCTAAATGTTCGATTTTTTTCCTTAACCTGAATTATAAATTTACTTCCGTTATTGAATTACTTAAGTGACTCCCTTCACCCACATACCCACTTTATTTCAAATATGCATCATCACAATGTGCAGTCAGTTATGATACTATAGACTGATGGCTGTGCCCCTCAAAATTCATATATTGAATTCTAATCCTCCATATGATGGTACCTGGAGGCAGGGCCTTTGGAAGGTCATTAGTTAAGTCATGAAGGTGGAACCCTTATGATGGGATTAGTGCCCTTAGAAAAGGGGCCCAGAGAGTTCTCTCATCTCTTTTGCCATCTGAGGGCTTAGCAGGAAGACACAGCCTTCTATGAAACAGGAAGTGGGCTCTCCCAGGTTTCCCCAAAGCTTCTAATTCCTTGATCTTGTACTTCTCAGCCTTTAGAACTATGATAAATAAATTTCTGTCATTCATATGCCACCAGTATGTGATATTTTTGTTAAGCAGCACAAATAGACTGAGACAGGATCTCTGCATCTACATATGTATTACAAAATTTCACACATGAGATAACATATATACCTTAACACTAAGAAGATTGCAGTGCTTTGCCAGGAAAAATAGCAAATATACCACACTAGGGTTTTTCTTCCTATCTTCACAAAAAGGTGAAGGAAGGCAGATGAAATACAAAATTGAGGAGTGGAATTATTTATTTATTTATTTGATCCCACTGACTAACTGAAATTTTCTTTAAAATGATAAACCCCTTTTGATGTTGAGTAAAAGCTTTTATAGATTGGCATGTCATTTCAAGCTAGCCAGAAATAGCCCCTGCCAGACTTCATTTCCAAAGTAACTACACTTTACCCAGCAGTTACCAACAGGCCTCTAGGTTCTAACTCTCTACTTTGTGACACTGTTGTATTAAAATATTTTAAAAAATAAGGAAACAAAATAATAAACTGAGTTAATTAACAACACATTAACTCCAGTGTTTTGACTGCTTTTATCATTAAAATAACACTTTCAGCATGGTGCACAAAGGACTAGATGAAATGGTTCAATTAACATTAATGTCAGCCTCATAAGAGGCATTTCCCATAAAGTGAAAATGGGTTGTATATGCAATAAAACACACAAAAAGAAAAAGAAAATAAGACTCAGATTTAAATGTATTTAGAAAATACACTCATCAATTTTGTAATAAAATAAAAATCAATTGACACACTAAGAGAATTAATTAAATAAATAGTTCTATTAATTAATTAAATTGTATTAGTATTAACAATAGTGACAATAGTTGTAACCACTTGTTATATGACGCCATTTGAGAATTTGACATTGTCACCATGATCAGATAGGAAAGGCCAGCCGTCATTGTAATCCAAGCAGAGAAAAGATAGGAAGGAAATGCTATTATTGTTGTTGTGATGAAAATTCCTTTCTAAGCTTTACAATGTCTCGACTGTCCGGTAATTAAGCTTGCACACTTGTAAGTAAATAGTATCTAACATTTTCCTGATATTTATGAGGAAAATCTGTACTGTTTTATAGTAGGTGAAATGTAAGATAGATTCTAATATTTGCCTACTTTAAACTGAAGGCAAACATTTGCAATTAATTTTATATGGTATTAAATCAATCAGATATAACTTGCCTTTCAGAAATAATCTCTTAAATCACTCCATCACTCACTCTACTAAAACACTGAACTGATCAAATACAGTGTTCTGTTTTGATTCAGTCTTTGCCACAATGTATTTTATCTGTAACAGGAAGAACTCCGAAGAGTTGGGTATTCAACTTTTATCTATGAGTTAATTCCATGATTTAATATGTGATCTTGAGTGTTTACTGCCACAGTGATACATTTAGAATTAGTCAAATAAAATCAAAGAAACAAATAAAATGTAGTCTGTAAAAAACATTTTAAAAATAACACACAGTAGAAACAGTGGAATAATTTTGATCATATAGAGAGAAATGTAAATGTATATGCTAAAAAATTAAATAGGAAAGCTCTTATTTCAAAAAATTTCTTCATATTCCTTGCAGAGTTATTGTGAAATTATTATTGCATATAAACTTGGGACTTATCACAAGAAAGTGTATACTTAATACACTTTTATGAAATGACTCCTAATATCAGCCTTATTCATTGAAAAAAAAGCAAATCATAGTATAGATTTTTACTATAAAAAAACTGCATACAAGATATACTATCAACTCAGAGAATGTAGATATTGTAACAATATGAAGAATCTTGCATCAAAAGATAAGCCCTATTTTTTAAAAAGCACAACCACCTAATTTTTCAGGATCATTTTGAATATATCCTTTATTTACAGTTTTCTCTGCAACATGGATTATCTAAGAGTCTTGCTGGCATCAATAAATCCACGTATTAAAGATATTTCAAATAAACTGCTTGGGGAACTTAAAGAAAATCTGCATGCTATGTTCTTTTATTAAATAATTGCATTTGACAAACTGAGGGAAAAAGAAAACTGCTTCTCTAATCTACAATTATCTCATTCTCCTACCTCTGTCATAAGCGTCTTCTCCTTGGCAGATTAAACTTGGGGGCTAAAAATAAATTGCAAAGCTAATGTTAATTAAATTTGCCAAAAATGACATACTCTTTTTTTAGCTTTCTCATCCTACCTCAACTACGATTCTTTTTTCTCCACTGTGACTTGTTTGATGTATATCTTTCCACAAAAGTAAGGGTGATCTCTCTAGACTATACAGCTATGGGTGTAATTCAGGAGAATAGGAAGGCAGATGGGGGCTTGATGAGTGATTGGAACAGAAGTGAAATTTCTGGTGAAAGGGCCACCGAGAGGCCACTGTGAGTACATTCAGTTACTCAGTAAATATTTATTAATTGTCTGCTATATGCTAGGCTCTTTGCTAAGAACTGGAGTTTGTCAGACAGAAAACAAAGAAAAAAAAACTGTGAATCTTGCTTTCAAATCACTTTGAGGAAATACAGTATTACTCTAGTTTGTCTGGAGAACAGAAGAAATAAGGGCAGGAGTGGAGCTGGGAAACTTATCAGGCAACTGTTGGGGTTGTTTTGGTGAGTGGTAATGATACATTACCACTGCCTGTGAATCTACTGCTATTTTTTTCATTTTGTTTTGTTTTGTTTTTGCATTCCACAAATAAGTGAAATCGTATGGTATGTGGAGGTAGTTTTGCAACAGTCAGGAAAACTGGTTAGATCTGAACTCCATCTGAGGACCTGCTGAAATAAACAAGCTCATAAATAATATGCATAAGTACTGGGTCTATAATTTGTAGGATTTGATCCCATTTATTTAACTGTTAGAAAGCTTTTCATTATTAGAATTTTTATGCATTTACTTGTGTGTCTGAAGAATTGTGTGTATTATCAATGATTTCAAATTTATTGTCATCATGTTTTTCTTATCATTACCATGTCTTAAAACTTTATTGTAGATTTTTTTTTTGGAGGGGCATTTAAGTAATTACAGTCTGGATATCCTCCTGTATCAAATGCCTAGAAATTATAAAAAAATATAACTTCTTTTGTAAAGTAAAACTGAGTTCCTTGAAAGTAATTGATTACCCTAAGATAACAAAAAGGTTTCTGAAATTAAGATAATCCTAAACTGAAACAGCAGCTTAGTTGGGTAGAGAGAGAAAGGATATTACTGGGGTTATTTATGAAAAAAAAAACAAAGCAAAACAAAAAATAAAATATAAAGTCTATATTGAGTTAAAGGACTAAAGCCTTGGACTGGATCTGGACAGGCTCCTTTTGAGACACACAGAGTCCACGTTACAAGGATTATGCCCTCATGTACATGGGTATTAAAAAAGACAGAATTAAAAAATAATTTAAAAGTAAACACTTGAATCCCAATATGTTTTCAGAGAGGATGGATCTTCAGGATTTCTTTTCAGTAAACTATGTATATAAAAATATTAAGATTAATTACCATCAGAATTGAAATAGAATCTTCTCTTAAATCTTCAGTAGGAGAACAAATCAAAATCAATTTGGTGACAAGTGAAAGCGTTTTGAAAAATGAAGACTAGAAACTAGAGATTTATTACCAAACAAAATTAAATGTTAGAAATAAACCTACTTCTAAAAGTATATGCAGAATTAGTTCCTGAACTAGAATGCTTTAGTATAAATTCTAGCTATTCCATACACCCTATGTTTACTTAAAATTCAATAAAATTCTGTTTCTCAATATATAAAGTTAAGTATTTGAAGGAGGATTTATCATATAGGAGTTTGGTTAGAACAGTGGCGGACTATGATAACAGATAGAAGATAAATAAATGTATTATAATTTTATTAGTATATGTATCAGTTCAAGCAGGAGAGAGTAAACACACAGTAATCTAGACATGGAGAGCACAAAAAACACTTCATCAGCAGATTACAGCAACAAGGGATTGGCTAATGAGAGTAAGTAGAACTCTAAACAATATAGGGAATAGAAGATATGAGTGGCCATTGCCCAGAAGACTGAGATATCCATGGAAGAAAGACATCATCAACCCCCAAGACTGAAACCCAGATTTTATTAGATGGGGCACAGTCATTGGGTTACTGAATGCAGAAAATAACACCACAGTTTGTGCTGGGGGAATTTGTTGGTAACCTGCCCTCCAGAATGTGCCAGAAAACCATCTTCTATGGAATAGTAGAGCAATGTCTCCATTACAGACCTTTTATCCCCCTACCCTCCCCACCCACTCACCCCAACCCTTCCCTCATGGTAACTACCAGTCATTTCTCAGTGTCTGTGAATCTACTGCTATTTTTTTCATTTTGTTTTGTTTTGTTTTTGCATTCCACAAATAAGTGAAATCATATGGCATTTGTCTTTCTATGCCTGGCTTATTTCACTGAGCATTATACCCTCTAGGTCCATCCATGTTGTCACAAATGGAAGAATTACTTTCTTTTTATGGCTGAATAATATTCCATTGTGCATATATACCTCCTCTTCTTTATCCATTCATCATTGATGGACACTGGTTGCTTCCATAGCTTGGCTATTGTAAATAATGTGGAAAAAAATCATAGGGTTGCAGGTATCTTTTCAATTCAGGGATTTTGTTTTCTTCAGGTAAATTCCTAAATGTGGGTCATATGGTGTTTCTATTTGTTGTTTCTTGAGGCACCTCCATACTGCTTTCTACAGTGACTGAACCAATTTACCTTCCCACCAACAGTGTGGAGGGTTCCCCTTTCTCATCATCCGCACCAGCATTTGTTATTTCTTGTTTTTCAGACAGTGACCATTCTAACTGGTGCGAGGTGATATCTTACTGTGGTTTTGATTTGAATTTCCCTGTGATTAGCAATGTATAGCATCTTTTCATGTGCCTGTTGGCCATCTGTATATATTTCTTTGGAAAAATAAGACCTTTTTTTTAAGTGTAGTTTTAGGTTCACAAAATATTAAGCAGATGTCACAAAGTTTTCCACATACTTCCTGCATCCATACATGCTTAGCCTTACTCATTATCAGTAGCCCCACTAAAGTTATACATTTGTTACAATTGATGAATCTACATTTTGGAGTGGCCGGCCTTTGTATCAGCTCAAACTCCATGATACTACATGCTCTTATCTGAGCTAAGAGATAGCTTATGCAATATAACCATTACATCCTTTAATGTTTTGTAAAATGACAACTGTAAAGTAACTATTTAGTAATAGTTATTTTAAATCTTTCTAATTTCTCTATTTTTTTCTTTCTTTTCTACTCTTTAAATAACATGATATTAGGACATCCTAATTAGTAGTATTTTTAATGACTCAATGTCTGTGCACCCTCAAAATTCCTGTGTTGAAGTTCTGCCCCATAGTGTGATGATATTAGGAGTTGAGGCCTCTGGAACATAAGAAAGTTTAGATGAGGTCATGAGGGTTAAGTTCCCATAATGGGATTAATGTTTTTATAAGAAGAAGAAGGGAGACCAGTGCTCGGCCTTCATGCAAAGGCACGGAGGAAAGGCCATGTGTGCACACAGTCAGAAAGCTGTGGTCAAGCCAGGAGACAGGCTTCTAGCAGGAAGGAATCTGTTGGCACCATGCTCTTTGCACTTCCCAGCTTCTGGAACTGTGAAAAATAAATGTCTCTAGTTCATGTCACCCAGTCTAAGATATTTTGTTATAGTAGCCCACTCTATGTTATTTATATTGTTTTGTATTATAATATTTATATCACTTTTGTCATTTATCTCATACACAATTTTATATTTCATACTTTTATATTCATTATGAAGACATGTTCTGTTGTCTGGTGGGAGCAGGCCTGCCTGTAAAATTTTGTCAAAATTTTTTCAAGAAGAATAATCCATTATGGGAATTGATTCTATTTTTATGTAAAAAATACCAGACTTCAAGTGGGTGTAGGTATCAGAGTGATATAAATATATTAAAATTTTTATGTATACATTCAAGCTTTATCAGTGTGGCAAGACAATATAAAATTGAAGGCAACTATAATCATTCATAGGTAAAATGACTGGCTTAGACTCAGGTGATTGTAATAAAAAAGATTTAAAATGTAATAGTATATATCTTGATGATAGAAGCAAACTTGCAGACTTGACAGGATACCTAGTGAAGAAATGATGATGACTTACAGGATTTCGCTTCAAACGACAGAATGGGTAATGCTGTCATTTACTCATTTACTGCAATCTGGAAGAGTGAGGAGCAGGTTTAAGGAGTGGTGAGCTCACCTTTGACTTGTAATTTTTTAATTTATCTAGCTGATATTGAAGTGGAGGTGTTGAAAAGGCAGTGCATACACTTATTTGGAGTTCTGGGAGAAAGTTTAAATGGTGTTATCTGTTTAAAATGATTAGCCTAAAAATGAAAATGAACATTTTTGCATAGTGTTTACACAGAAAGTATTACTTATAATAGTATTTTGCAGCAATGTAACTTTTACTTATAGTGGATAGCATCTTGTTTTGAAAACTTAAAATCCATTTCACCAAAGAGTCTGAGATAAAAAAAAATTCCTAATAATTCCTAAAGTCCAACCCCAGATGATACTGCCTAGGAGAAATATAGAGAATATGAGTTCCTGATAGTGGCTCCTGTGATGCTCTAAAATTGAGTGGCCAGTTGGCAGAGAGCTGTCAAAATATAACAGAATGAAGAAAAAGAAGTCTTTTTTTTAAAGTAGAATTTCAAGAGGAAAGAGGGCTTCAGGAAGGTGGAGAGGTCAAATATGTTGTATACTACTGGGAAACTAAAATAATAACAGAAATAACCACGGTATTTGGTAAGACGACAGTCAGTGATATAGGCATCTGTAGATTTAAGGGAAGGATGGGGATAGAGAATGGAGAAACTTGTGGCAGACTGGCAATTGTAGGCAGTGAGGACTGACAGCCACTTCAGAAATAACTTTTTAAAATTAAGGAAAATAATGGGGGAGGTGGGGTTAAGGTGCTTTTTTTGTTGTTGTTTATTTTTAAGATTCAAGATTTCAACAATATGCTAACTGAAATTATCAAAAGGCAAGAAAGACAGATGATGCAGAAGGAACAGCATAAATGGAGAAGCAAGTGTTTTGAGATCACTAGACAGCACGTGATACAGAAAGTAAGTGGACAACATGGAAGCAGTAACATCTTTCATAGTGAGAGAAGTAAAGAGCAAATATTAGTCTGGTTTCAGATGGGTTTATGGATAACTCTGATGGAAAGATAAAGGCTTTCCCCTTTGCTAAATTATAGATGGAAGAGTCAACATATGAATAGTAGTCTTCTCAATGCAGAGAGCAAATACAGGAGAAGAAAAATTCAAGACTCCCTTATATTTTCTTGAGTTGTAAACAGACACGTGCATTCAAATTGTAATAACTTACTATTTTTTAGAAAAAAGTACAGTTTGGAAGCAACTTGGTGATAATTTGCACTGTCATAGTATAATACAAAAAAAAGTCAACAAAACATAAAATCCCAACAAAAATGAAAATGAACATTTTTGCCTAGTGGCTGCACAAAAATTATTACTTCTAATAGTATTTGCAGTAATGTAACTTTTACTTATAATGGATAACATCTTCTTTTGAAAACTTAAAATCCATTTCACCACTGTGTGTGAGAACAAAACACACACACATTTTCATTCAGAGGTAAATAAAAATAAATTCTAAGATAAGCAAGGTTCAGAATATATGCCATTCATGTGTTACTTTTTATTTCCCGAAGTACATGTACTCTCCTTGAATAATAGATTATGCAAAAACACAGTAGGTAAATATTTTAAAGTAGTGGTCTAAAAATATGGCAGAAGTGAAACAGTTAATATAAAGATGGCTGAAATATATAGGAAGACATATGCTATACAAGTAAATGTAGCCCAGTGATTAATGACATAGGCTTTGCAATCAAACAGATCTCTGTTCAAATAAAGCAAATAGCCTCTGCTAGCTGTGTCACCTTGGGCTAAGTTTTTAAACCATCTTTCCTTTGGTGTCCTAATTTGTAAGAAGGGGATAACATCATCTGTCCCTCATGTAATGGTAAAATTTCAATGGCAGAGTCTATGGAATGCTTATCATACAGCCTCTCCCTGATTAAGTGCTTAGGAAGAGCAGCTAGCAGAGGTATAAAGCAAAAGCAGTGATACTATAAAATTGTCATAAATCTGTTTCTAACAGATTTTTTAGAGTATATTGGCCATATGAATCCCACAGCAGAGCTAAGCAGCACAGGATTTCACAAAGAATGTATGAGCTCAGAAATCATAACAACTCCCCAAATATGTCCTCTAAAAATCTCTCTATAAAAACGCCTGTCTGTTATGGAGATTGAAAACCTTACCTGAAGAAAAAAAGGCTGCTGATACCACTTTCACTATTTCTTTTCTGGGCTCTTTTGTCACTTAACATACTATACATATTGGCACTCTACACTTAAGCACAAAAATATATTGTATATATATTTTTTGTATATAAAAGATAGTAGAAAGCCTGTTATTTATCATTTTGACCTTTACTCCTGTGAAGGGAATGTAAAGGAATGCAGATTTCAGAGTTTTGCATGCATATTTAAACAAATCCTCCTAACTCAATTAGGTAAAAATAAAAATGCCTAAGAATATCTATTATGTTTCTAGACAACCATTTAAAGTCACCTTGGGAGAATTTAGGGGGAATTTTAGTTATCCATTCTTTAAGACATATTTGGTGATACACTCTTTGCACAAATGTATAATTACTAGAGATGCAGTAATAAACAACAGACGCTAAACTCTTTCATTCATGACTGATGTCAGAATGGACTCAACAACCTACAGTCCACATTAATATATGAACTTGAGATCAGTGGATTTATCTCATGCTTGACAAATTCAGGAATCATTAGCATTTGTCTTCATACAGGGTATACATTCAGGGACAGCTAGAATATATATTAACTCTAATGCTCATGAGGTCATTCAGAATTTAGTCTGCCCCAGTAGGTGTTCAGTGACATTGGCAGGGGAACCATGACTGTGGACAACTTGTTAGCAACTCATCCAGGAGTACCTGAAATGATGCAAAAATAATCTGCCATACATGGAAAACTGGTGCAGAAAACCCTTATTCTTTCATAGCCTCCTGAAGAAGGTAGTCCTTGATTTTAAAACTTTAGCAAATCTACATTTATTCAGGTTTTTTAAGTGATTTTATGATTTTGAAACTTGAACAATGAAAATCCGAATTAACTAAAGCCTTTTATAAAGACTTTATTTTTTTAGAGCATTTTTAGGTTCATATCAATGTTGATCAGAAGATACAGAGATTCCTATATAACCCCTGTCCCCACATTTGCTAAGCCTCTCCTATTATTAGCACTCCCCTCCAGCATGATGCATTTGTTGCAACTGATGAACCAACATTAATATACCATAATTACCTCAAGTCTGTAGTACACTTTACAGTTAACTCTTGATGTTGCACAATTTGAGGCTTTGGACAAATGAATAATAATGTTTCATCATTATGGTATCATTCAGAATATTTTTGCTGGTCTAAAAATCCTGTGTTCTGCCTATTCATCCCTCCCTCTTCCCTAACCCATGGCAACTGCTATTTTTTTCTTTGTAACTGTCTCCATAGTTTTACCTTTTCCAGAATGTCATATTGTTGAAATCATACTGTGTATAGTCTGGTCAAATTGTTTTCTTTCACTTACTAATATGCATCTAAGGTTTCGTCATGTATTTTCATGGCTTGACAGTGTACTTCTCTTTGGTGCTGAATGACAGTCCACTGTGACTGTACATATAACATTTTACATGTAAAAATTTTATATAGAAAATTGTTTGCTTATGTTTGTTACTGTTTGTGTGTGTTTTTATTTAGCATCTCTAGTCTTTATCTAGAATTTTTTATAGTGAAAGTGTTGATGATTAACAGTGTTTCTCTCTACTTTTAAATGTATTTTATCTTCATTGATGAAGAATTTTGCTGTATCACATTTCAACATTGATAATTATTTTCTACCACTAGCAGATATGATTTCACTTTTGTCTGGCTTAATCTATATCTATTAAGAGCTCTGCTATTATGATAATCTATGTTTTGTCTTTCATTTTTAGCATCATTCAGTCTTCCCTTATTTATCTTAAGTGTTACAAAGTTTCTCTGGTGTTTGATAGATATAGATTTATTTTTTCTATCTTGCTAGGAGCATTCACGTCTTCTACCAATTTTGGAATATTTATAGGCAGTATGTTTTCAAATCTTTATAAATCCTTTCTCTACCTTCTTTCTGAAAGTATCAATTAGACTTATGCCAATTTCTCATTCTAGCTTTGGTACCTCTTTATTCTTCCTTCTACTTCCTGTGTTAACTTTTTAAACTCTGGGGGTACACTTCTGTTTCTTTCTCTGATGCATGAAGACTGATTAATGTCTTCAATGAGTTTTAAATTTTAACTTTTATTTTTTTCATTTGTGAAACTAATTATTTGTTGAAACCACTTTGTCAATATCTGTAACTAGAAACAGTTGCTCACATTTTGTTCTCATCTTCCATCTCTTTAAACGTTTCCTTGGGAGTAATTTTTATTGTGTTCTGACAATTTCTTGGATATATAAACTTTTTTTATTGCCTCTCAATAATGGTACCTCTTTGTTTCCTTGAAATGTAGCCATGTTCGTATGTAAGCTCACTTTTATTTGATCTTGCATTGTGGGAGTTCCATGTACCTAAACAGAAGATGCATTCTTCCACTGAGAACCTGAATTTCTCATGTCAGCCGCCTATCTTTGCTATCAGCTTAGAGAGACCTATTAAAATGTGAGATTCATCGTTAGTGCCCTTCTTGGTGTTGTTGACCTAAAACATAATCTCCCACTAGCGGTTCTGCTATCATCTTTTGGCAGGTTTCCTGAGATTATCAAAAAATCAGTGGCAATACAGAAATTTTCAATTATCAAAATAGATATAATGAACAAGTACAGGAGCTTACTACCAAAAATTAGAGACAAATATCTTCTCAAACACACAAGGGATATTTTAAAAGTATACTTTATGTTACCCCTAAAGAAAGTCACAGCTAAAAAAAAAATTCATTATATTTCACATTTCCTGATGAAATATTATATTAGAAATCAATAATAAAATTTCCAATAAATTATTTGATATTTACTTTTTTACCTACCTTAAAAGTCATAGACCCATAGGACTCCTAATAATATTATCCATAAATCAGCTGTGGGCATTTATATACATTAAAAGTCAATTTTGAGAATTGTGGAAAAAACTAAAAACTAACTTTCATTATTTACATTGTTGTTTCATGATCTGAAAAGAAATAAAGAGCTTGTGTTCTGTAAGTTTGTTAATAAACAGTCTTCTAGAATGTAATTTCATCCTGTAGAATATAAATACTTCTGAAGAATCATTTCAGGTAAACCTTGATTTGTGAATAAACTGTTGGCATTTCACATCTTGCAATTGAGTTAAAATCAAATCTCAGCTATAAAAGAATCAATATTATCAGCTTTGATAGTTTTAACAGTATATCATAGGTTTCCTTCTATATTTTTTCCTATACAGTTTACTTTTTAATTTATCAAGATATGACCTTCTTTCCTTCCTTCCCTTTTTTCCCTCCTCCCTTCCTTCCCTCCCTCCCTTTTCTTTTTTGGTCTAACCACATGATAAATAAGAAAGAGCAAGCTATTCCAGCTGATGTTAAGCATTTTACACAGCATGCATGACAGTGTAATGGGACCCTTAATGTTTAGAGGTAGTCTGTTTTGAATGGTGTTAGTGCTGCTGGGTGGTGGTGTAAATGGGTAGCTGCTATTACTAAAGAAGCTTTCTCTGAATTATCGAAATACAAGAAACAACTTGGCTACCTGACATCCTATTTTCCCATCTATATAATTTGTTCTTTTTATTTAATGTTTTTCTCAGTTTGGGTTTCTTTAATCCAGAGTTAAATAAATTCCCTGAAAGACTGGAAATGGATTAGTGCTCAAAGGGGGATTTCATGCCTCATGGAATTTTATTGTGAGTACCAATAATTTCTCCAAATGTTGTGTATTTGGGCAATAATAGGAAAGAAATCTTCCAAGAGCCATATTTGCTTTGCTAAATATTGAGAAATTTTCCTAATGTTAAAAGATAACTCTAGCATTATTGGTCAGATGTAAAAACATGGGCATATCAGTTTGTGTTTGGTAAAATTACTTAATACTAGATGTTTTAAGCAAATGTCCTATGCAGTACTATCTTTTCATATTTTTAATAATAATTTTGAAGCTTCTGCTTATAAATGAAAATATAAGTCGCATCTAAAATACTTAATAAAATAACATGACTAAATACACTAACAAAGTTTGGCAAGGAATATCCAATTAACTGACATTCGTCATAACATTCTTGACAAAGATATTAGATATATACTTTTAAATTAGTTGTATTTACTATAACCAAATTCTAAATAAAGAATTGTAAAATCTGTCCTATTAAATGATTTCAGATTGGTGGTGGTTTGAAATGCCTAATCTGGACTTATTTTTCATGGAAATAAAGTGAATGTGTAGGATGGATCAAATGGTCTCCAATATGATTTTCCATTTATCATTGCTTTTTTTCCCCCAAGTCAGAAAGATAATCCATATTCAACAGACATATTACTTATTTTCTTCCTTAAAGGAAAAATAATACCAAAGTCATTTGGCAGTAGGTTGCTGTAGCATATGTTTTATGGTATTATGGGTTAAATTTAGCATACAGTTATATGTGGAATATTTATCTAATTCACTGATGAAGAGTTAATATAATCCAGGTTTCTGACACCTATTATTATGAAAATGGAAATAATTTTTGTTTTAGTTTTGTTGACCACATGTATATTAAGCACTTACTTTGCCCAAATATATACTTTGATCTCTAAAACTAAAAAATCATACTTATCTAAGAGACTAATTAAATCCATTTTATTTTAGCCAATTGGGTCTGACAAATATTAATAGAATAATCAGAAAATTTACTGTAACCCAACTTAGAAGTGTATGAACACTCGCATTTTATGCTGAAAAAGGCAAAATGTAAACTAGAAGTCTTAGATACAAAAGCCAACTCTATGTTGAAGTCCTAAAATTAATCTTTATTATTATAAAGTTAAAAAAATTAAGTTTTAAATATTGTTTGTTTATTCTTCACAGGCAAACCTCTCTGAGTAAAATCCTTTAGTAATCATTGCAAGCTTTCTAGTCCTCTATTAGACTCTTTTATTTTTTTATCTCATTAATGGAAAACTAAGTATTTCAGATCTACCCCTTCATTTAACAACTGGAAAATCTACATTTACAATGAAGAGAGTGTCCCAAGAGTAATCAGGCAATCAACCTGGGCATCCTTAATAGTGGGACAACCTTACTTTGTGTATCTACTGTTATGAAGTATGAACAATGCAGTGTAGCATTGTTCCCAAACTATTAATCCTGGCCACTTCATCTGATGACTCTACAAAAAGTAAAGCAAAATAATTAAAAATATACTTGAAGGATTTTAAGGATTAACACATTACAGATCCTTTACCAGGTCAAATAACTGAAAGAAAATGATAAATCAGGAAGTTGAAGGAAGAAAAATCACAACCAAGGAGAAACCACCCATAATTTAAAATGTGACTCTAGAGTGCTAAATCTTAGGACAGGGAGAGATTGGAAGTAAACAGTGGTAATATGGGTAAATAGACGGCACCACAATTTCAAAATGCCAAATTTACAATTGGTGGGTCAAAAATTTGATTATCAAATTTAGATTATATTTTCAGTTAGTAATTATCTTACCTGTGATCATGGCTTTGCATATATTTTATATATTTCTTAGGAAATGCATGTTGAAATATTTACAGATGAAGTATAATAATGTCTTCAGTAAAGCAGAAGAAGAAGGAAGGAGAGAGGGAGAGAGGGTTGGAGGGGAAGGGAAACATGACAAAATATTAACAAGTCCTCAACATAGGTGGTAATTAAATGGATGTTCATATTTATCCATCCTGATCCATACACTGACATTTTTATAATAATACTTCAAAATTAAAATGAATGGCTGAGTACACTTTCTTCCAGGTTTTTAGTAGTTAAAAATTCGTTTTGCATTTGCATTATAATAATCAATATAAAATTTTCCCATAGCAACATAACCCTTATAACGACATACTCATGAAACTGATATCATAATGGCAGGTTACAGGGCCTAGGGAGGGATATCTTTGAGGCTGAGGGGACTTTAAAAAATTCTGCTTATGACTCCTCTTTTGTGCATGAACAATTTACTCTTTTTGCAAACTCATTTTTGTTTTCACCCATTAATATTTTATAATCTTTTAAAAAATTTATCCCTTCTTAACTGTAAATACCAGCATAGTCATAACATTGTAGATCCTGCACCAATTTGGTAATAATAGATGGTGTGATATCTATTCTAATTTTGAAAACTTGAGTGTCCTAAGTCTACTTTTTGATACAAATTAGAAAGGTCTAAATTCAAGGTCCCTGTAAACTAGAACATTTCCTTAATTTTTCTTAAAATTTTCAAATGAAACTGAGACCAGTAGACTAGTATCTGCTCAAAATTGTTCTTTATTTAAAAAATTGGGTTTATGACTACATATTTTGGTGAGAGCTTGAATTAATTTTCTTTCTTTTATGCAATCTCAATAAAGTGACTGATTTTATCTCCATTTCATTTTCCTTTTTTAATCTTTATTTTCCACTTAACAACTCATTCCTTTCTTAAGTTTTAGGCCAAACATAAGAATTTTGAAAGGATGTACAAAAGGAGAGTAAGAAGAAATCTGAAGAAATGAAGTATGAAAAAAGATAGGTTAGAAAAAACTGAAGAATTTATTTCAGTTTATAAAGAAGACCTGAGCCTTTTAAATACTAACAAAGATAATAAATTAAATGATAATTAGTATTTATTGAAAATATATTATTTGTAAGACTATAAAGAAGAAGACCTGTGCTTTTTATATAATACTAATAAAGATAATAATAAATTAAATGATAATTACTATTTATTGAAAATATATTATTTGAAGATTGGATTAAAGACGGTGGCATGAGAGGTGAGACAGAGGCTTCCTCCTAAAACCGCATATAATATAAAAATATAACTAATACAACTACTCTTGAAAGAGCAACAGGAAAGAGGACGGCAACAAACTGCATACACCTGGAGACAAGAGCAGACCTCACCGAAAAGGGTAACGTAATAAAGCTGTGGTCCTGCGGGATCCAAGCCCTTCCACCACCCCAGCTCACCAGCAGTTGGAAGAAGAATGGAGCAGAGAGGGAGTGGAGATCTGGGAATGCTGAATACCTAACTCTGGAGATCTGCTGTGGGAGCACAAACCTACATTTCATGGTGCTTGCATGATAGTCTCGTAATTAGGGGGTTGGAAAGCTGAGACAGGCAGAATTCCTGGAGACACTAAGATTCCAGCTGCTTGTGGAAAGCAGGGATCCATATCCAGCTTCTCTGGGACAAAAGAAAGGCAGGCAGTCTGAGAGAGACTTCCTAACAAAGAAGCCCTTAGCAAGAGGGCTACTAACAGGGCAAGGATTGCACAGGACACATAGACAAAATTGTCTGGGGCACTCTGCCCAGCAGATTGTGAGCTTTCATGATCTTCAGGTGCTCCAGCTCCCTGGATGCCTGTGCAGCTCCAGGAACCCTTTCTGTGACAGGCAGACTAGTGCGCCTTTCTCCTGGCCAGCCCCACTGGACTTGCAAACCGAGAAACCTACCCCGGTGTTAGGCCAGCCAGAGGGAAGATCTGTCTACAGCAACAAAAACGGCAAAGCACAGAGGCTTATACCTGTGTGCTTGGCCCACTGGTTCAGGCAGTGGAGAAAAGCATAGCAGCCAGGAACCAGGAAACAGCTCTTTCCTCCCCTGAGGCACCAATACCAATCCCCTCCAATCTCCAACATTGCTTCAGGGGCTGAGCAGCTCCAGAGAGTAGAGCTTCTGGGCACTAGAGTGCACCATGCACAAATATGAAATGCCAAAGGAACCTGGTCCAGAGTAAAATTATGAATACAACTCCTGAGAAAGATTTAAATGATATGGACCTCATGACTCTCCCTGAAAGGCAGTTTAAAATAAAAATCATTAACATGCTCATGGCGATACAGAAAGATATTCAAGAACTCAGGAATGAATTAGGGTTGGAGATCCAATCATTGAAGAACACAATGGACGGTATTAAAAGAAGATAGGATATGGTGGAGGAGGCGATAAATGAAATAGAAACTAGAGAAGAGGAATACAAAGAGGCTGAGGCACAGAGAGAAAAAAGGACCTCTAAGAATGAAAGAATATTGAGAGAACTGTATGACCAATCAAAAGGAAAAATATTCACATTATAGGGGTACCAGAAGAAGAAGAAGAGAGAAAAAGGGATACAAAGTGTCTTTGAGGAGGTGATTGCTGAAAACTTCCCCAACCTGGGGAAGGAGATAGTCTCTCAGCCCATGGAGGTGCACAGATATCCCAACACAGGGGACCCAAGGAAGACAAAACCAAGACATATAGCAATTAAAATGGCAAAGATCAAGGATAAGGACAGACTATTAAAAGCAGCCAGAGAGATCACATACAAAGGAAAACCCATCAGGCTATCATCAGACTTCTCAGCAGAAACCTTACAGGCAAGAAGGGAGTGGCATGATGTGTTTAATGCAATGAAGCAGAAGGGCCTTGAACCAAGATTACTTTATCCAGAAACACTATCATTTAAATTTGAAGGAGGGATTAAATAATTCCCAGATAAGCAAAAGCTGAGAGAATTTACCTCCCACAAACCATCTCTACAGTGTATTTTGGAGGGACTGCTATAGATGGAAGTTTTCCTATGGTTTAATAGATGTCACCAGACGTAATAAAACCACAGTAAAGAAAATAGAACAGCTAATTACTAAGTAAATACAAAATTAAATTAACTATCCCCAAAGTCAATCAATGGATAGTCAAACAGTACAGAATATGATATCTAATATATAAAGAATGGAGGAGGAAGAAAAAGGAGGAGGGAAAAAACAAACAAACAAAAAAATAACCTTTAGATGGTGTTTGTAATAGCATATTAAGTGAGTTGTTAGACTCTTAGATAGTAGGGAAGTTAACCTTGAACCGTTGGTAACCACAAATCTGAAGCCTGAAATGCCAATAAGTACATACCTATCCATAATCACCCTAAATGTAAATGGACTGAATGCACCAGTCAAAAGACATAGAGTCACTGAATGGATAAAAAAACAAGACCCATCTATATGTTGCCTTCAAGAGACTCACTTTAAACCCAAAGAAATACAAGACTAAAAGTGAAGGAATAGAGAAAGACATTTCCTGCAACTAATAGGGAGAAAAAAGCAGGTGTTGCAGTACTTGTATCAGACAAAATAGACTTCAGAACAAAGAAAGTCATGAAAGACAAAGAAGGACATTACATAATGATAAAAGGTTTAATCCAACAAGAAGATACAACCATTATAAATATCTATGCACCCCACACAGTAGCTCATATATATGTGACACAAATACTAACAGAATTAAAGGGAGAAATAGAATGCAATGCATTCATTCTAGGAGACTTTAACACACCACTCACTCTGAAGGACAGAGCAACCGGACAGAAAATAAGTAAGGAGACAGTGGGACTGAACAACACATTAGAACAAGTGGACCTCACAGACATCTACAGAATTCTACACCCAAAAGCAGCCGAATACACATTCTTCTCAAGTGCACATGGAACATTTTCAAGAATAGTTCATATAGTAGGCCACAAAAAGAGCCTCGGTAAATTCAAAATGATTGAAAATGTACCAACCAGCTTCTCTGACCACAAAGGAATGAAACTAGGAATGAATTACGCAAAGAAAATGAAAAATCCCACAAACACATACAGGCTTAATAACATGCTCCTAAATAACCAATGGATCAATAACCAAATAAAAACAGATCAAGCAATATATGGAAACAAATTACAACAATAATTCAACACCGCAAAATCTGTGGGACTCAGCGAAGGCCGTGCTAAGAGGAAAGTATATTGCAACACAGGCCTACCTCAGGAAAGAAGAACATTCCCATATAAGCAGTCTAAACTCACAATTAACAAAACTAGAAAAAGAAGAACAAATGAGACACAAAGTAGTAGAAGGAGGGACATAATAAAGATTAGAGCAGAAATAGATAAAATCGAGAAGAATAAAACAATAGAAAGGATCAATGCAAGCAGGAGCTGGTTCTTTGAGAAAATAAACAAAACAGATAAACTCCTACCCAGACTTAACAAGAAAAAAAGAGAGTCTACTCACATAAACAGAATCAGAAATGAGAAAGGAAAAATCACTACAGACAGCACAGAAATACAAAGAACTATTAGAGAATACTATGAAAAATTATATGCTAACAAATTGGATAACCTAGAAGAAATGGACAACTTTCTAGAAAAATACAACCTTCCAAGGCTGACCCAGAAAGAAACAGAAAATCTCAACAGACCAATTACCAGCAATGAAATTGAACTGGTAATCAAAAACCTACCTAAGAACAAATCCCTGTACCAGATGGCTTCACTGCTGAATTTTATAAAACATTTAGTGAAGACCTAATACCCATTCTCCTTAAAGTTTTCCAAGGAGTAGAAGAACAGGGAATAGTTCCAAACTCATTCTATGAGGCCAGCATCACTCTAATACCAAAACTTGGCAAAGACACCACAAAAGAAAAAACTACAGACCAATATCTCTGATGAACATAGATGCAAAAATACTCAACAAAATATTAACAAACCGAATTAAAAAGTACATCAAAAAGATCATCCATCATAATCAAGTAGGATTTATTCCAGGGATGCAAGGATGGTTCAACATTCGAAAATCCATCAACATCATCCACCATATCAACAAAAAGGACAAAAACCACATGATCATCTCCATAGATGCTGAAAAAGCTTCAACAAAATTCAACATCCATTCATGATAAAAACTCTCAACAAAATGGGTATAGAGGGCAAGTACCTCAACGTAATAAAGGCTATATATGACAAACCCACAGCCAACATTATACTTAACAGCGAGAAGCTGAAAGCTTTTTCTTTAAGATCGGGAACAAGACAAGGATGCCCACTCTCCCCACTTTTATGCAACATAGTACTGAAAGTCCTAGCCATGGCAATCAAACAACACAAAGAATAAAAGGTCTCCATATTGGCAGGGAAGAAGTGAATCTGTCCCTGTTTGCAGATGACATGATATTGTACATAAAAAACCCTAAAGAATATCCAAAACTACTAGATCTAATATCTGAATTCAGCAAAGTTGCAGATACAAAATTAATGCGCAGAAATCTATGGCATTCCTATACACTAACAATGACCTGGCAGAGAGAGAAATCAGAAAAACAATTCCATTCAAAGTTGTATCAAAAAGAATAAAATACTTAGGAGTAAATCCAACCATGGAAGTAAAAGACATATATACTCTGAAAACTATAAGACACTCATGAGAGAAATTAAAGCAGATACCAATAAATGGAAACACATCCTGTGCTCATGGATAGGAAGAATTAATGTTGTCAAAATGGCCTTTTGTCTAAAGCAATCTACAGATTCAATGCAATTCCTATCAAAATACCATCAGCATTTTTCAATGAACTAGAGAAAATCATTCTAAAATTCATATGGAACCACAAAAGACCCCGAATAGCCAAAGCAATCCTGAGAAGGAAGAATAAAGCTGGGGGGATTATGCTCCCCAACTGCAAGCTTTACTACAAAGCCACAGTAATCAAGACAATTTGGTACTGGCACAAGAACAGACCCATAGACCAATGGAACACACTAGAGAGCCCTGATATAAACCCAACCATATATGGTCAATTAATATATGATAAAGGAGCCATGGACATACAATGGGGAAATCACAGCCTCTTCAACAGCTGGTGTTGGCAAAACTGGACAGCTACATGCAAGAGAATGAAACTGGATTATTGTTTATCCCCATACACAAAAGTAAACTCAAAATGGATCAAGGACCTGAATGTAAGTCATGAAACCATAAAACTCTTAGAAGATAACATAGGCAAAAATCTCCTGAATATAAGCATGAACGACTTCTTCCTGAATGCATCTCCTTGAGCAAGGGAAATGAAAGCAAAAATGAACTTACGGGACTACATCAAACTAAAAAGTTTCTGTACAGCGAAGGAAACCATGAACAGAACAAAAAGTCCTCCAACAGTATGGGAGAATATATTTGTAAATGACATATCTGACAAGGAGTCAACATCCAAAATATATAAAGAACTTACATACCTCTACATCCAAAAAGCAAATAACCTAATGAAAAAATGCGCAGAGGATATGAAGAGACAGTTCTCCAAAGAAGAAATTCACATGGCCAACAGACACATGAAAAGATGCTCCACATCACTAATCATAAGGGAAATGCAAATTAAAATCACAATGAGATATCACCTCACACCAGTAAGGATGGCCACCATCCAAAAGACTAAGAACAACAAATGCTGGTGAGGATGCAGAGAAAGGGGAACCCTTCTACACTGCTGGTGGGAATGTAAGCTAGTTCAACCATTGTGGAAAGCAATATGGAGATTCCTCAAGAAACTAAAAATAGAAATACCATTTGATTCGGGAATCCCACTTCTTGGAATTTACCCAAAGAATACAACTTCTCAGTTTCAAAAAGACATATGCACCCCTATGTTTATTGCAGCACTTTTTACAATAGCCAAGATATGGAAGCAACCTAAGTGTCCATCAGTAGATGAATGGATAAAGAAGAGGTGGTACATATATTCGATGGAATACTATTCAGCCATAAGAAGGAAACAAATCCTGCTGTTTGCAACAACATGGATGGAACTGGAGGATATTATGCTCAGTGAAATAAGCCAGGTGGAGAAAGACAAGTGCCAAATGATTTTTCTCATTTGTGGAATATAACAACAAAGCAAAATTGAAGGAACAAAATAGTAGCAGACTCATAGACTCCAAGAAGGAACTAGTGGCTATGAAAGGGGAGGGATGTGGGAGGGTGGGTGGGGAGGATGGTAGAAGGGGCTTGTGGGGTATTATGTTTAGTGCACATGGTGTGGGGGAATCACGGGGAGAACAGTGTAGCACAGAGAAGACAAATAGTGAATCTGTGTCATCTTACTACACTGATGGACAGTGACTGCATTGGGGTATGAGTGGGACTTGATAATATGGGTAAATGTAGTAACCACATCGTTTTTTCATGTGAAACCTTCATAAGAGTGTATATCAATAATACCTTAATAAAAATATTTTAAAAAAAGAAAATATATTATTTGTAAGACTATCCTACAAGTGTTACATATTTCAGGCTTGTGGATTCAACATTTTTATCCACAATCTGCAAATAAGGAAATAATTAGGGAGAAAGTTATGTAATATGGACAATTAAATACTCAGACTTCTAAATGCACCTCTCCCAATTTAACTACAATTTTACATCCCTCTGTATAGTTTCACTTTCCTCTCCTTTGAAATTGCTAGAGAAACAGCATGATACAGTAAAAAAAGAACAGTAGAAAATGGAGTTAAGTAGTGTAAGTGCTAATCTCAGCACTCCCAATTACTACTAGTGTAGTTTGGGGAAAATTGTTTAAATATGCCTATCATTATTTTCCACATCTCAGCAGTCACAGTATATGCACAGGATGTTGTAAAACTACTTAAGGTAGTGGAAATAAAGTACTTTTTGTAAAATAAAAATTGCAGTGTAACTTTATAATGTGGTAATAATGATGGTATGAGATACACAGCAATTAAAAACAGGCACAACCTGGCATTCTCTCAGTCACCCCCTCTTCACTCTCCAAAGTCAGGCAATGAAATCTTTCTTTCTTAATTATCTTAAAAAGGAAAAACATGATTCTCTCCATCATCATTATATTTATTCTTTAAATAACAGAGAAAGGCAGTTGAAAATTGGTCATGAAAGCACCATGTAAATGACAGAATATTCAATATAGAAATGCTTGAGTTCTACCTTCACCAATGGATAGTTATCCGATCCTTTGTAAATCATCTACATGCTCCAAACTTGGTTTTCCTCATATGTAAAATTACATTTTCCTTTCTATCTAAAATAAGTTAATGGATTTTAAATGCTACAATAGAAGATATAATACTAGTTGCCACACTATAAAAATTACACAATAATACAGGATGACTAGTAATGACACATTATTATACTATACAATACATTAATACTAAGAGTAATATGAGCCAATTTGTAAAATGAAATCTGGAAAACATGTAGGAAATATAGAGATACAGAGGTAAATCAACATCAAATTATTATTTTATACATAGATACACTTATTTAAATATATGGCTTGATAAGGTGAATGAAACAAACTTCAACAAAGGATAAAAGATATGGCATACTAGAAGGAATGGTAAGATATCAATGTAATTTATGTGATCTATTGTGCTTTACCTTGGTAAAAGAATGGTAAGCAATCTCACATTTCTGGTGATGAGGGTGCAAAAGGGAGAGAGAGATACAGAGAGTGAGGGGTGGGAGATATGAAGCCATGAAATTAAAATATATTTTACTATGTGCAATTTAGGAAAATAGGGAATACTAAAAAGTGAATGGAAAATCTAATCCAGATATGGAAGATAACCTTTTCTAGGCAAGTAACTTTTAAACTGTGACTGGAAGGATTAAAGGATTCCAATCAAGTTAAGAAAGATGGGGAAAAATTATTTTAAACAGATGGAACAGCATGTTTGATGGCTTAAGAGCAAATGAAAGTATTGCATGATTGAAGATTCAAAATAAACTTGTCATTGTTGGGGATTGACTTTAAGAATACAGGGAATGAAGTAAAAGATAAACAGTGGCAAGTTATTAAAGGGTCCCTCTAAGTTGTATTTAAGAATCTGGGCTGAATCATAAAAGAAACTGTTTAAGAACAAGTTTAAATAGGCAAATAAAATGATCACATTTTTCTTACAAGTATATATAATTAGAGTGAGGCCAAGACTGCAGAGTGAAAAACAAGTTGGGAGGCTGATGTAGTAACTCAGATGACATATAACATAGTCTGGAAGTGGTAATAGATCAATTGCTTCAAGAGTTATTTAGCAAAACAGACAATATTTGCTTTTTAATTGAATGAGATAATGAGAGACCTAGAGACATATATAATGTGCAAGGAATAATAAACAGTATATATTTATCTTCAGTAACTCCTAGCTCCTAGTTTTCAATAAGCTACCACACAAAAGCAAAATCTAATAAAATCAGACCGTAGTGCTTATTCCCTGTGCTTTCAGGATATTCCCTTCCATTACAATTTACATGCCATGAGGTATTTTTGTCTCAAAGAGAAAAATATGCAAAATGAGTTCCATCCATACAGCAAGAAGATGAAGCCTATCATTTCTTCTCTGGTAGGAGCAGAAATAGAATATATAATAATAGAAAAGACACAGAACTAAAATTTGCAATGACATGGATAGACTTAGAGGGAATTATGCTAAGTGAAATAAGCCAGGCAGAGAAAGACAAATACTATATGATTTCACTTATTTGTGGAATCTAAAAACAAAACAAAATAAAATAAACAAAATAGCAGTAGACTCATAGACACTGAGAAGTGACTGGTGGTTATAATGGGGGAGGGGTTGGGGTCGGTGGGAGTGTTAGGTGAGGAGTGTGAGGAGGATGAAGGGGCACAAAAATTCTAAATCATAAGTTGGTCACAGGGATGGTAGTACACATGGAGAATATAGCCAATAATTCTGTAACACCTTCCCATGTTGACAGATAGTAGCTGCATTAGTTGGGGTGAGGATTTAATAATGTGGGTAACTGGTGAACCACTGTGTTGTATACTTGAAACCAATACAAGATTGTATTAAAAAAACAATAATTTATATGTATATCTCTGATGAAACCTGATATACAAGTCTGAAGCTCCAGGGACAATTTATCTAGAATCAGCATTTAAGCATTAATCAGAAACATGGGAATAGATAAGGCTACATGCAGAGCAATATAATGTTAGGAGAGAGGCAGAGGTAAACAGAAACACATACATGATTAAAAGATGGAGGAATGATGGGAACTCCACAAATAAGTTTTATCAAGCAAAGATAGAAAAACACTAGGATACATTTCTATTTAAACTTCCTGAAAGATTAGATGCATATGGACTTATGGAGTTTATTTATGGAAGAAATAGTGACTAGGCAGCCAGAGCCTGGAAAGTACATGGTGAGGAATCCAGTGGATTTTAGAACCTGTACATGGAACCCCAGAAATTATTTGGGCTGTAAACTATATTGAGTAAAATACCCGTATGCTTAGAGTTAGAAGACGGTAAAAAAAATGTGATAGAACACACAAGAGACAAAGAAGTTAAACCCATAAGCCACCAAGCAAATATGAGTTCCAGAAGGAAATCAGGAAACAAAAAATAATAATAATAAGGAAAGGAGAAATATTAAATAAAAAAACAGGAGGTAATTTCCCTGTAAGGAAAGGCACAATTTTTGAAATGTATGGCAGTCTCTAAGTATAAGCATGAGGAATGGAGGAAAAGCCACACAAAGTCAAAGACTAACAAAAATGTAAGAATCTAAGGTTATAAAGAAGGCCACTTGCAAAAATATGAGCAAACTTTTGCATGAGACATTTCATCAGAAAATAAGTTTTCCAGAAGTCATGAGGAAAGCCTCCACAGTCAGAAAAAAAATGATCTGGGAGCAAGAGCTTCATATCAGCCAAATAATCAAAGAAGTAGGAGGGAAAGGACAGACTTTGTTCAGATATTCCTGGATTCAGAAAGCTCATGTGCAACACTCCCTTTCCCTACAGGGAACTCTATGACCACCAAAACGGGCGGATGAAAGAGGAGCCACTGGATCTTTTTCACAAACGCAATGGTATCTGGCTAACTGGTAGCAAGTGAGCTTATGCCACTGGGCTGTACTGGAGAAATTAGGCAGCGGCCTGAGTAATGTGGGAGAAAGGATGGAGTGCCCTAGAAAAACATGTTTTTTTTATTTTTGCCCCCTGAAGTTAGAGGAAGGTGCATTCCACACTTATATATTAGGGAACATAATGGAAATAGAAAATCAGCACCGAAGTTATAAAATTGTGGTTCAAAAGTGAAACAAAGTAAAATCTAGCAAACTTGAGTAAGTGATGTAATTTGACTAATTCTAAGAGAAATCTCATTCAAGCATATGAATAGGGAATGGACCACTGGAAATGGAAATACATTCTAGCAGCAAGTTAATTGTTCCTGTAATTAACAATACCTATACATTTATAGTAAATAAAAACTATTTAGATTATTTTTCTAATTGTAAAACAACTTTTAAGGTGGCAAAAAATAATTTTATAGCATGCAAACATTTTCAGCTTGATGGGAGATAAGGAAGGTAAAGAGAAGAATGGGATTGTTTTGTATATCAGTATAAATAGATTGGTCTAAATTAAATTGGAGAGGAACTAGACTTTGGGAATATCATTTAAATAAACTAATATAAAAAAATAGAATCATGCTCATCATATGAAAGGAAGAAAGAACTGAAATGGAATTATTTAGTACAACTAAATCTTTTCTATGCATAGAAATTGGATAATGCAGAAGAAACTATATGAATAGTATAGAGAATAATGGAGCAACTATAAGAAGATGTACAAATAGAAGTATTTCAATAAAGTATACATTTCAGGTGAGTGCGTGGGTTGAGGGTTGATCTCAGGGTAGGGCTTAACCTACGTTGTCAACTCATTTGTACTTTTCATTTTTAAAATGCACAGCAAATGCTACTTAGAAAATCCAGTGCCTAAAGAAGAAAATGAGAGTTGGATATATAGTAATGTATAACCTTAAAGGTGAAAATGAGGAAGCAATATATAGGAAATAGCAATATAGAAAGCTTCACGGAAATGAGGTATAAACTGTGCCTTAAGAGACATTTTAAAAGATACTGGACTTAGATAACAGGAGACGTATAAATCTGACAATATATTCAAGACCAAGATGAGGAAAACTGCAAAACTCTTATGAAGGAAAGAAAAAAAAGTCTGTACATGGAGAGATATTCCATATTCATGGATAGGAAGTCTCAATATCATCATGATAGTAGTTCTTCCCAAATTGATTCACAGATTCAATGCAAGCCCAGTTAAACCCCCAGCAAGTTAGTTTGTGGATATCAACAAGTATAGGTCATCCTTACTTACATAATTATTTTCTCAGATAAATCATGTTTAATATAACCCAAGTGCTTGTATTCTTATTCATATTTTTTTAAGATTAACATATTTAAATGGTTAATATTGTTTGATCCCCAGAAAGGGGCATATAGACCACATCAGTGTGTCATCATTTTCTATTTGATGATTAGGTAAGAGTTCCAGCTGACAGCCTGGTGAGATCCCAGCTGACAACATCAACTTCTAGCCATACAAATGAGCTGTCTTGGTTATCCTGTCCAGTCAATCCTAGAAATGGCATTTCCAGCTAACATCTGATTCCTGCTGACATCTGATTCCATGTACATGAGCCACTCCAAAAAATAACTTCCTGGTCAAGATATTCCCCAAATCCTTACCCACATTATTGTGAGCAAAATATAATGGCTGTTTTAATTGACTAAATTCTGTGCCACTTTACCAGAAGATTATTTTATGTGTGGGAAGCAGGGAGTGAAGTGATATATGGTGTTTAAAGGACAGAGTGGATAAACAGAAAGTAGTACTAATCTGTCTCCATAGTCTTTTTCCAGAATGTACAGATAGAGTTTCCATATCCTAGTCCCTGTCAGGTTGGTCACGGGACTGAGTTCTGCTAATAAAATTTAATAAAAAGTGATGCAACCCACTGCTAAATCTCTGTTCTAAACCCTTAGGAAGGTAATTAATAGTTTTAAACTTCAAGAAGGGAGATCTGTTAGATGGAAGGAAAGGGGGTCCCTAAATTATTTTGTGAATTAGAACCTGTATTGGACTGTGGTGTGAATGAGAAGATAAATTTTGTTTAAACAATTGAAATCTGTGATCTATTTTTGTCATAATAGCTAATGTATCTCACAATAGTATGCATGGGTTTTGTTTTATTTTTCCGCTTCTGATCACAGAAAATATCTTAGTTTTGTGGTAGTGTTTATCAGCAATTGTAGGTCTGTTTTCTCACAATGGCATAAGAAGTCTGTTGCTTGGAAATCATAAAGGTGATGTTTCAGGGTTATCTTAAATGTTTAGAACTATTCAATGCTATGTCATAAATAGAGAAAATAAGTGACCCTTTCTCTACTTGTGCTAATAAATCTCCAAATTCTGTTTCTATGCTATTATATGAAAAGAAAGAAATGGCATAAAGCTACATCAGCACATGCCCTTCATGCATCCCAAATAGCGCAGCACATCCAAATCACATGATTGGAATATTTTAAGAAGAATGAAAAGGGCTCATTTAAGTCAAATCCTGCTCTAAGTAAAAACATATTACATCTGTGTGCCAAATCAGCTCTGAGCATGTGAATGTCTAGAACTTAACTGCATTTGGCTTCGGTATAATAGAGGTGGAAAGGTAAACAAATGATTGTACTATACCACTTTTTTTTATCAATCAACAAAAATTCCCTGTGTTCTGCATTCAAATTGATTTTTTTATGTATCAGAAGAAATAAAGAACCAATGCATTTGATGCTTTCCAAAATAGCTCTGTATGGATACATGGCACCAGTATAATAGGAATCACATGATAAGTATCTCTTAGCCTGGGCTGCTATGACAAAATGTGGTGGCTTAAATAGCAGACACTTATTTCTCACCAATTAGGAGACTGGGAAGTGCAAGATAAAGGTGCTGGCACATAGGATTCTTGGGAGACTTTTCTTCTTGGCTTGTTCCCTGCTCCCATCTCACTGTGTGCATACATAACCTTTTCTATGTGTGCAGGTGCAAAGAGTAAAAGCTCTCCTCCTTCTTCCTCTTTCTTCAAGGATACATATCCCATTATAGGGCTCCACCCATGTATCATGTTCTATGCTTTGTATCCCAGAAACATGCATAGGCACTACATAAAAAATTGTGATAGCTGTATTACAATAAAACTTCATTCAGAAAAAGAAACAGCTGGCCAGATTTAGCTCCTGAGTTGTAATTTGCCAATCCCTACGTTAGTGGACATCAGAACAAAGTCATGGAAGAAACTTGACTCTCCAAACAACCTTTTAAAGCAGAACTGCCCATCCAGCCTACACAGTTCAAACCCAGACCATTATAAGAGAGAAAAATTTAAGCTTTTACATTTTTAAAACATTCCATTTGGGGGGGGGGGTTCTCTTAGTTATAGTGTTTTAGCCTGTTCAGATATCCTTACATCTATTCTACTAAAAAAAATTCAAACTTTTAAGGTACTTATCAACTATAATTTCTGTGACATTTCCCTTCTCTCATATAATGCATTTCTCTATCTTTTTTATATTTTAAAATACTTTTCCCTCAAAAATGCACAGCAGAAATTATGTTGTATTATACTTTTACATTCTCTGTTACCAGGAAGCATGTTCAATAGAAAATTTTAACCCCTTTCCCTGTGACGCAGTTCCTAGGTCAGTATAAACAATGGTATGGTTGGAAACATTTTTTCCCTAAGCAAAGATGGTATATAATTATCATTTGGTAGAATATACACATATATATAATACATAGTTAATAGTTAATTTTCATTGATATCAAACTATAGATATATGTTTCTCTAAGGACAGTCAAAGAAATACCAATCAAACCTTACATAGCCATACATATGAAGTTGAAAAGACCAGTCATCCATAAGAAACTTTGGGCAGCCAACAATTTATATGCCATGCTTAATTTTAAGTAAATTGGATATTTCTAATAAATTAAACTTAATTGCATGTGCTTTAATTAGAAATAAAAATTAAGTATTATCATAGTTTTTTACAGTATCTAGTACCTCCATTTGTCAATTTAGGTACTAAAACACAATTTTAAAATAGGCAATGAAGGCAATTATGGCAAAATATATTTTTTAATATTTTTCATATTAAAATTTATTCAGGTAGTTTCTTATAATCAACAAATATTGACTTTATTTTATTTTATTTTTTAGTTTGTCTACAGGGCCCTTTTAGGAATATTCTGATGCAGTTTGGAAGATGAATTACCCAGCTAGCCAGCCACTGAAATTAATCAGAGCAATCTGGTTTGGCTGTAAGGCACAGCCCAAGCCAATTTTCTGTTTTATAAATGACTCAGAACTAGAATGAGTAGCAGAGAAGAAACTACGTTGGTGTTAGCACCATCAAAGAACCGGTTTTGTCTGTTGCTCATCCATCATACGCCATCAGAGTCTAGACACCAAGTGTGTATAAAATTGCAATATATTTACATACTTGCCAATATACTCTGACATATGCCAGAGATATTGTGGATTTGGCTCCAGACCATCAAAATAAATACCACAATAAAAAGAGTAAGTGAATTTTTTGGCTTCCCAGTGCATATAAAAGTTATGTTTATACTGTATTGCAATCTGTTAAGTGTACAATAGCATTATGTCTAAAAAGTATACATATGTTACTTTAAAAATATTTTATTGCTAAAAATTTCTTACCAAAATCTGAGCTTTCAGTGAGTTGTGACATTTTTGCTGGTAGAGTTTTGACTTGATGATGATAGCTACTGATTGAACAAGGTGGCATTTGCTGAAGGCTGGGGATGCTAGGCAGTTCTTAAAATAAGACAGTCATGAAGTTTTCCACATGGATTGAGTCTTCCTTTATGAAAAATTTCTCTATAGCATGGGATGCTATTTGACAGCATTTTACTGACAGTAGAACTTCTTTCAAAATTGGAGGCAATTCTCTTGCCCTGTCAATGCTTAATCAAATAAGTTTATGTAATATTTTAAATCCTTTGTTCTCATTTCAACAATCTTTAGCATCTTCACCAAAAGTAGATTACATCTCAAGAAACTTCTTTCTTTGATCATCCATGAGAAGCAACTCCTTATCTGTTAAAGTTCTATCATGAGATTGAAGCAATTCAGTTACATCTTCAGACTCTACTTCAAATTCTAGTTCTCTTGCTATTCCACCATTCTGGCAGTTACTTCTTCTACTGAAGTTTTGAATCCCTCAAAATCATCCAGGATGCTTGGAATCAACTTCTTCCAAACTCCTGTGAATGTTGAATTTGACTTTTTCCCATGAATCATAAGTGTTCTTAATGGCATCTAGAATGGGAAATGGTTCCAGAAGGTTTTATAAATTTACTTTGCCTAGCTCCAAGAGACAAATCACTATCTATGGGGCACCTATAGCCTTACAAATGTATTTTCTAATAAGACTTTGAAAGTCAATATCATTCCTTGATCCATAGACTGTAGAATGGGTTTTTTGTTAGCAGGCATGAAAATAACACAAATCTCATTGTACATCTCCCTTGGAGCTCTTTGGTGACCAGGTGCATTGTCAATGAGCAGTAATATTCAATAATGAGAGGAATCTTATTCTCTGAACTGTAGGTCTCAAGAGTGACCATAAAATGTTAAGTAAACTGTGTTGTAAACAGATGTGCTATCATCTAGGCTTTGTTGTTCCATTTATGGAGAATGGGTGGAGTAGATTTAGCATAACTCTTAAAGGTCCTGGGATTTAAAAATGGTCAATGAGCACTGGCTTCAATTTAAAGTCACCAGCTACATTAGCTCCTAAAAGAGAGTCAGCCTGTCCTTTGAATCTTTGAAGATAGGCATTGACTTCTCCTCTATAGCTATGAAAATCCTACATAGCATCTGTTTCCACAGAAAGCTATTTTGTCTGCTTTGAAAATCTGTTGTTTGGGTAGCCATCTTTATTAATGATCTTAGCTAGATCTTTGACAACTTGATGCAGCTTCTACATCAGCACTTGCTGCTTAACCCTGCATTTTTCTGTTATGGCTTCTTTCCTTAAATCTCATCAATCAAGTTCTGCTAGCTTCCAACTTTTCTTCTTGAAGCCTCCTCACTTCTTTCAATCTTGAGACTTGAAAAGAGTTAGGGCCTTGCTCTGGTTTAAGCTTTAGCTTAAGGGAATCTTGTGGTTGGTTTGATATTCTATTCAGCACACTAAAACTTTCTCCTTATAAACAATAAGACTGTTTCTATTTCTTATCATTCATTTGTCCACTGGAGTAGTACTTTTAATTTCCTTCAAGAATTTTTCCTTTGCATTCACTATGTTGCTAACTGTCACAAGAGGCCTAGCTTCTGGCCTCTCTTAGCTTTAGATACATGTGCCTTTTTCACTTAGCTTAATTACTTCTAACTTTTGATATTAAGTGAGAGACATGCCACTCTTCTTTTCATTGAAAACGTAGAGGCCATTATAGAGTTATTAAGTGACCTGATTTCAATATTGCTGTGTCTTAGGGACTAGGGAGGCCTGAGAAGAGGGAGAGAGCAGGAATAGCCAGTTAGTGAAGCAGTCAAAACACAACCCAACATGTATAGACTGAGTGTTGTCTTATATGGGCACAGTAAATGGTGCTCCAGAACAATTACAGAAGCAACATGAAAGATCACTGATTACAGATCACCATAACAAATATAATAATAATGAAAAGTTTGAAATGTGGTGGAAATTACCTGACTCTGAAACAGAGACACACAGTGAGCAAATGCTGTGGAAAAATGGTGCTGATAGACTTGCTAAACTCAGGGGTGCCAGTATAAACTAATAATGAACCATATTGCACTAATGTAAGGAAAAATATATGTAGTTTAAACTTCCTGAGGAATGAACATTCTTCAAATGAGCTAAAGTCATGTAGAAATGTAATGTCTTTCAATGAAGCCCACTGAGTAATCTGTTATGTTTTATAATAATATATACTATTCTTTCTGTAATCAAGTTACAAATTAATACACATGCAAGTAATAGAAAATTTTTATTAGGGATCTAGTGGTTTCTGAGCATTAGAAAAACAAATTTAAAATGACACAATTTTCCTCTTCAGACTGCATGCTGAGAACAGTTACATACATTAACCAAGATACAAGATGCAAATGAAAAATTATATAAACTAGAACAAGACATTGTAAAATAACTTTATCTTCAGCTTTCCTGTCAAATTGAAAAAAACCTCAGTTTCTAAGTGTTAACCAAGTACTTCAGGGAAGAAATGTTTATTGTTAAAGTAGTACAGTTGATCTCATAAATAATTTCCTTAAGTCAGGTATTTTGAATACTTTTTAGCCTGTTTATGTTTAATTACTTCAGTAAGTACGCTGGGAAGGGAAAGCAGGACTAAATACACAGTATTCTAAAATTCTTAAAAACAGTGTCAGAATCTGGAGCTCTTGGAAAAATAGGGAATCTAATAGGCATATGGTAGTGAGTCTATATAATTAAGAATTACAGTCACCACAACTTTGCCATTATAGTTATGTTGGTCAAATAACAAAAGTGCCAAGATTTTTTAGTTGTATGATAATTATCATTAAAAAAAGCATTAGAGGTTAGAAAAAAAATCCAGCATAGCTTTGGAACCAGAGAGAACAGAATTGGAATTACTATGTTTGTAATCAAAACAAATTGCCAACTCCAAAACTCAGGTTTTGTTTCTTCTGTAAAATGGGAAATATTTTCTCACACAGGTTGACCAGGCTAAGTTTTGATTAAGTTGCTCTTGGAAAAGGGCTGCTTTGACCTGTTGTATTATTTTTCTATGTATAAAAGTTATATAAACTTTTATTAGCTAAGATGACATTTTGGCAAGCAAAAGCAATATAAATTCTAACTTCAATTGGCCTTAATAAAAATGAAATATAGTATCTCGCTAAACTGGAAGTCTAAACATACGGCCATCCTTAAACTAGGGCATATGAGCCTCCTGGGTCAGTAAGAGTGACAAGGGCAAGTCCATGCACTGATAAATTCAGGATTTCAATGATAGGGCCAAATTTGTGGCCCTCTGCCCGCCCTGCCAACCTACACAGCAAACCTTTAACCTGGGCTCCAGAGATAAGAAACCCCAATGTGCTCATTGATTAGGAAGTTTGTAATGACAAGAAGTCATATTTCCAGCAGAAATATGTAAGATATGTAACTTTTAGAGCCATTTGTGGGAGAAATTCTAACAGCAACCCTATTCCAAGGTAAGCGTGGGGTCCTTACCTAGCCACTTCGATGGCACGTTCTTGACATCAGCCATTAGAAAGTATAATCTGGGTACTGCTGTTGACTACAATGCTTCTAAATCTGATTTCATCACATATTCCAGAAAAATTTGTGGTCCAATTAATAGCCTTTAATGAATAATGATTCTGCTTAAACCAGACAGCATCTTAGAATATTGACCAATATAGATAATAAATCTGTTCATTTAGACTAATAGCAAAAATTTATGACACATTTGAATCCATGGGCTAATTATTGCTATGAAGAGTAAGCCATGAAATACTTAGGTTAGAAATATTGATAGCTATTCTGAAAAGTAGAGAATATCATTTCCCCTATAATCTGATTAGAGAATAGTGAATACCTCAAGAAAATCTCGTATTTTATAAAGAAAAATGAGTTAAAAGGATATTTGAAAAGCAAATAATGGGTCAACTGCAAATGAATTATTGTAAGAATGAAGCAGAAATAGAGGTTTTAACATTTCTGGAACCATCCCTGACACCTTAGAACCACATTCTTTTTAAAGATACTCAAAGTGCTAATTTCCTTGGATACTTTCCTTCTTATAATGAGGCTTAAAATTAACAGGATTTATTGGTAAATTCATGGAAAAAATATAGTCTTGATAATGATGATGAAATGATGATGCCAATGATGATGATAGGAAACGATGAAAGGGGAAGAGTAAATGATTTATTTGAAAACTTTTATGTAATTCGTGTTTTATATGAGGCACTTGGGAAGCTGAGGTTACCATAGTAACATGAAATTATATAAGGTATAATGTTATATATATATTTTATATAAAGTAATATAAAGGATAATTTCAACAGCTTTATTGAGATATAATTTATATCATGTAATCAATGAATTATAACATGTAATTCAATAACTTTTAGTGTATTCACAAAGCTATGTAACCATCATCACAATAAATTCTAGAATATTTCCATTCACTCCAAATGGAAAGCAAGCACCAATTAGTTGGCTTTCCCTAAATGCCCAGGCCTAGGCAACCATTATTCTATGTAAGTAGACTCATATAAAATATACTTAACATAATGTCTTAAAGATGTATTCATGTAACTTTCAGGAAAATATTACTTATTTTTGTACATTTAAAATTATGGCTACACAATTATCAATAAGATGCAGGATAAAATATTTAAGATATAAAGTCTTTATTAATACTATTGATACTCTAATGATGTCATTTAATTGAGCATTGTCTAATTATATTCAAAGTGTTTTCTAATAATCGTGTGTCAAGCAGTTAACAATTTACAGCTTTGACAAGTTTAATACTTTAGATAATGTGTTTCCAGTTTCCCTAGTACATTGTGATCACTTAAAAAGGCAGCTTCTGGACTTGCAAGATGGTGGTGTGAGAGGTGAGATGGAAAGCTCCTCCCAAAACAACAAATTGTACAAAAACAGAGTTAATTAATACAACTAACCTTAAAACAGCAACAATAAAGAAGGCTGAACCAGACTGCAAACAGACCTCATGAACAGAGAAGACCTCATGAAACAGGGTAACATACGAAAGCCTTAATCTGGTGGGAACCAAGCCCTTCCCCCACCACAGCTCACGGCAGGAGGAAGAAAAATGGAACTTGGGAGGGGGTGGAAAACTGGGACTGCTGAACACCTAGCCCTGGAGATCTGCTTTATGAGCAGAATCCTATAGCATGTGGTGCTCTGGACGTTGGGGAGCTAGGACAGGCAGAGTGCTTGAGAAATTGACCTTCCAGCCATTTGTGGAAGAGAGGCTTCCTAGAAGCCAGAGGGCCACTGAAGGGGCGGGGTTTGCACAGAGCTTGCTGAGAGAGAGAAGGGAGAGCTGGACAAGGTGGTCTGGGCGCACTCAGTCCAGCTGGTTGGGAACTTTGAGGAGCTTCAGGTGCTCCAAACTCCTGGCTGCCTACTCAGCTCTGAGGCCCCCCACTGTGACACACAGCCTGCCAAGCCTTCCTACTGGCCTACAGACACCTGCTTGCAAACCTGCAGTAACACAGGCATCAGGCCAGCCAGAAGGAGGCCCTGCCTACAACAGATAGAGACACAAAGCACAGAAGTTTACACATGTGTGCTTGGCCCACTGGCTCTGACATTGGAGACAGGCACAGCAGATGGGAATCAGGAAACAGATCTTTCCTCCCCCCAGGCACCAGCTCCGCTCCCCTAAGACCCCCAACATCACTCTAGGCACTGAGCAGCTCCAGAGACTGGAGTTTCTGCACACTAGTTGGCACCACACAGAAGTATGAAATGGCCAAAAACATGGTTCAGACCAAAACCTCACAAACCCCAGAAAGAGGGACAAATGAAACTGAACACACCAATCTTCCTGAAAGAGAGTTCAAAATAAAAATTATAAACATGCTTATGGAGATACAGAAAAATATTCAAGAACTCAGGAATGAATTTAAGTTGGAGATTCAATCATTAAGAAATTCGATATCTGAAATGCAACATTTAATGGAGGGATTTAAAAGCAGCTTAGATGTAGTAGAAGAGACAGTAAATGGAATAGAAATTAGAAAAGAGGAATACAAAGAAGCTGAGGCACAGAGAGACAAAAGGATCTCTAAGAATGAAAGAATATTGAGAGAACTGTGTGAACAATCCAAACAGAACAATATTTGCATTATAGGGGTACCAGAAGAAGAGAGAGAAAAAGGGATAGAAAGTGTCATTGGGAGGTAATTGCTGAAAACTTCCCCAATCTGGGGAAGGAGATGGTCTCTCAAACCATGGAGGTGCACAGATCTCCCAACACAAGGGACCCAAGGAAGACAACATCAAGACATAAAATGGCAAAGATCAAGGATAAAGACATACATTTAAAAGCAGCCAGAGAGAGAAAAAAGATCACATACAAAGGAAAACCCATCAGGCTATCATCAGACTTCTCAAAAGAAACCTTACAGGCCAGAAGGGAGTGGCATTATATAGTTAATGCAGTGAAGCAGAAGGGCCTTCAACCAAGAATAGTTTACCTGGCAAGGTTATCATTTAAATTTGAAGGAGGGATTAAACAATTTTCAGATAAGCAAAAGCAGAGAGAATTTACCTCCCAAAAATCACATCTACACTGCATTTTGGAGAGACTCCTATAGATGGAAGTACCCCTAAGGCTAAAAAGATGTCATCCAAGGGAAGACAAAGAGAAAAGAATATGATTCATAACACACTAAGAATAGAGGAGGAAGGATAAGGAGGGGGAAAAAAAAGAACTGTTAGGTTCTGTTTGTAATAGTATACGAAGTAAGTTAAATTAGGCTGTTAGATAGTAAGGGAATTGGCCTTGAACCTTTGGTAACCACAAATCTAAAGCCTGCAATGGCCATAAGTACATACCTATCGATAATCACCCTAAATGTAAATGGTCTGAATGCACCAATCAAAAGACATAGAATTACTGAATGGATAATAAAACAAGACCCATCTATATACTGCTTACAAGGACTCACTTCAAACCCAAAGACATACACAGACTGAAAGTAAAGGGATGGAAAAAGATATTTCATGCAATTAATAGTGAAAAAAAAAAGCAGGATTTTTAGTACTTGTATCAGACAAAATAGACTTCAAAACAAAGAAAATCACAAGAGACAAAGAAGGACATTACATAATGACAAAAGGTCAGTCCAACAAGAGGATATAACTATTATAAATATCTATGCACCCAATACAGGATCACCTACATATGTGAAACAAATAGTAACAGAATTAAAGGGGGATATGGAATACAATGCATTCATTTTAGTAAATTTCAACACACCACGCACTCCAAGGGACAAATCAACCAGACAGGAAATAAGTAGAGACAGAGGCACTGACCAACATATTAGAACAGATGGACCTAATGGATATCTACAGAACATTCCATGCAAAAGCAACAGGATACACATTCTTCTGAAGTTCACATGGAACATTTTCAAGAAGAGATCATATATTAGGCCCCAAAAAGAACCTCAGTAAATTCAGAAAGATTGAAACTGTACCAACCAGCTTTTCAGATCACAAATGTATGAAACTAGAAATAAATTGCACAAAGAACATGAAAAAGCCCAAAAACACATGGAGGCTTAATAAAGTGCTCCTAAATAATCAGTGGATCAACCACCAAATAAAAACAGAGATCAAGCAATATATGGAGACAAATGACAACAATAATTCAACACCACAAAATCTGTGGGACTCAGCGAAGGCCGTGTTAAGAGGGAAATATATTGCAATACAGGCCTACCTCAGGAAAGAAGAATAATCCTAAATGAACAGTCTAAACTCACAATTAATGAAACTAGAAAAGGAAGAACAACTGATGGCCAAAGTTAGTAAAAGGAGGGACATAATAAAGATTAAAGCAGAAATAAATAAAATTGAGAAAAATAAAACAATAGAAAGAATCAATGAAAGCAGGAGCTGGTTCTTTGAGAAAAAAAATAGGTAAACCCCTAGACAGACTTATCAAGAAAAAAAGAGTTTACTCACATAAACATAATCAGAAATGAGAAAGGAAAAACCACGACGGATACCACAGAAATAAAAAGAATTATTAGCAAATACTATGAAAAATTATATGGTAACAAACTGGATAACCTAGAAGAAATGGACAACTTTCTAGAAAAATACAACCTTCCAAGGCTGACCCAGGAAGAAACAGAAAATCTGAATAGACCAATTACCAGGAAAGAAATTGAATTGGTAATCAAAAAACTATGTAAGAACAAAACAGCTGGACCAGGTGGTTTCAATGCTGAATTTTATCAAACATTTAGTGAAGACCTAATACCCATCCTCATTAAAGTTTTCCAAAAAGTTGAAGAGGAGGGAATACTCCCAAATTCATTCTACAAGGCCAACATCACTCTAATACCAAAACCAGGCGAAGACACCGTGAAAAAAAGAAAATTAAACCAATATCCCTGATGAACACAGATGCAAAAATACTCACAATTATTAGCAAACCGAATTCAAAAATACATCAAAAAGATCATCCATCATGATCAAGTGGGATTCATCCCAGGGATGCAAGGATGGTACAACACTGGAAAATCCATCAACATCATCCACTAAATCAACAAAAAGGACAAAAACCACATGATCATCTCCATAGATGCTGAAAAAGCATTCAACAAAATTCAACATCCTTTCATGATAAAAACTCAAAGAAAATGGGTATAGAGGGCAAGTACTGAAACATAATAAAGGCCATATATGACAAACCCACAGCGAACATTATGCTTAACAGCGAGAAGCTGAAAGCTTTTCCTGTAAGATCAGGAACAAGAAAAGGATGCCATCTCTCCCCACTTTTATTCAGCATAGCTCTGGAGGTCGTAGGCGTGGCAATCAAATGAATAAAATACCTAGGAATAAACCTAACCAAGGAAGTGAAAGACCTATACCCTGAAAACTACAAGACACTCTTAAGAGAAATTAAAGAGGACACTAATAAATGGAAATTCATCCCATGCTCTTGGCTAGGAAGAATTAATATCATGAAAATGGCCATCCTGCCTAAAGCAATCTACAGATTCAATACAATCCCTATCAAAGTATCTACAGCACTCTTCAATGAACAAGAGCAAATAGTTCTAAAATTCATATGGAACCACAAAAGACCCCTAATAGCCAAAGCAATCCTGAGAAGGAAGAATAAAGCAGGGGGAATTATGCTCCTTGACTTCAAACTCTACTACAAAGCTACAGTAATCAAGACAATTTGGCACTGGCACAAGAACAGACCCATAGACCAATGGAACAGACTAGAGAGCCCAGATATAAACCCAACCATATATGGTCAATTAATATATGATGAAGGAGCCATGGATATACAGTGGGGAAATGACAGCCTCATCAACAGCTGGTGTTGGCAAAACTGGACATCTACATGTAAGAGAATAAAACTGGATTACTGTCTAACCCTATACACAAAAATAAACTGAAATGGATCAAAGACCTGAATGTAAGTCATGAAACCATAAAACTCTTAGAAAAAATATAGGCAAAAATCTCTTGGACATAAACATAAACAACTTCTTCATGAACCTATCTCTTCGGGCAAGAGAAACAAAAGCAAAAATGAACGAATGGGACTATATCAAACTAAGAAGCTTCTCTACAGCAAAGGATACCATCAGTAGAACAAAAAGACATCCTACAGTATGGGAGAATGTATTCATAAATGACATATCTGATAAGGGGTTGACATCCAAATTATATAGATAGCTCACACACGTCAACAAACAAAAAGCAAATAAGCCAACTAAAAAATGGGCGAAGGTCTGAACAGACAATTCTCCAAAGAAGAAATTCAGATGGGCAACAGGCACATGAAAAGATGCTCCTCATCACTAGCCATCAGAGAAATGCAAATTCAAACCACAATGAGACATCACCTTACACCAGTTAGGATGGCCACCACCCAAAGGACAAACAACAAATGGTGGCGAGGATGTGGAGAAAGGGGAACCCTCCTACACTGCTGATGGGAATGTAATTTAGTACCACAGTTGTGGAAAGAAGTATGGAGGTTCCTCAAAAAACTCAAAATAGAAATACCATTTGACCCAAGAATTCCACTTCTAGGAATTTACCCTAAAAATGCAGCAGCCCAGCTTGAAAAAGACATATGCACCCCTATGTTTATTGCAGCACTTTCTACAATAGACAGGAAATGGAAGCAACCTAAGTGTCCATCAGTAGATGAATGGATAAAGAAAATGTGGTATATATACAGAATGGAATATTATTCAACCATAAGAAGACAAATTCTACCATTTGCAACAACATGGATGGAGCTAGAGTGTATTATGCTCAGTGAAATAAGCCTGGCAGAGAAAGACAAGTATCAAATGATTTCACTCATCTGTGGAGTATAAGAACAAAGCAAAAACTGAAGGAACACAACAGCAGCAGACTCACAGAACCCAAGAATGGACTAACAGTTACTAAAGGGAAAGGGACTGGGGAAGATGGGTGGGAAAGGCGGGATAAGGGGTGAAAAGGGGCATTACGATTAATGCACATAATTTAGTGGGTGTGGGTTTGGATTGGGGGGATACAGGGAAGACAGTATAACACAGAGAAGATAAGTAGTGATTCTAAACCATCCTACTACACTGATGGACAGTGACTGCAGTGGTGTATGTGGTAGGGACTTGATAATAGAGGGAGTCTAGTAACCATAATGTTGGTCCTGTAACTGTATATTAATAATAGCAAAATAAAAATAAAAGTTAAATTAAAAAGGCAGCTTCGATGTCTTATTCAGACTCACTTTCCTAATACCCAGAATTATGCTTTGTTCAAAATAAATTTTTATTGATTGTGCAGTATATTGGTGCCCTTATCTATAATATACACTATTAACAAATATTGTTAGAAGCCATAATTCCCATACATTAACTATATTGGCTTCATTCAGGTAAAAATAATTTTTTCTTAGTTTTACAGTCTACAACATTTAAAAAAATAATTTTCTTTGTCATGTAGTGGCCTTCACAGGGGCCGCTCAGATGCTGTGGTGCCCTGCAGAATAATACTGAGCAGGGTGTAATGGCAGCCTTGGTGAAAGGGAACTTAATGGTCATTCCCAGCAAGTGCTCTTCTTAGCATGATGATCACATAATCATGAGAAAATAAGAGAAACTCTGAGTTGTGGCTCAATGTATCTGGCTCTTCCTGTCACTGCCTGCCTGTTGTGAGCAACTATCTTTGTCAGGCTGGGGGGAATATTACAAAGCAAACAAGAGGAGCAAAAGGCAGTAAGAATTAGGTGAGCATGCTGACTCTATATTTGCTACAGCTTCTCTCAAAATCAACTACCACTTTTTAAAAATTTAATATTGAATCTCCCAATGCTATAATTTAAAAAAAAACAAATAGTACAGAGACACTTCCTACATGATGTCTGCCTATTTGCTTTCAAAAACAAACAATACTACTGTCATTATGTAGAACAATTGCTTAGTAGCACTCTATAATAGCAAAAGAATTTATTGAACACGGATGTAAAATTAGATAAGTACTGTAATTTTATCTTATATCCAACATGTATTTATAAGGGTTTAGGGTGAAATGACTATCCATTACCAAAAGCTGTAGTGCCTGTTACCTGAAAGGTGCTATGCTCAGGTAAAAACTCAAATCATGCTACAAGCAACAGATAACAGAATTCTTTAGTGAAAAATACAAATTAAAAAAAAAGTTAAAAAGAAAAAAATTCTTAGATTTTTAAATGGCTTCCAGTTGCTCTTAATAGTAAATGAATTTGGAAGACATACTCATGTAGATTTTATTTGCATTAAGGTAGTTTTGGTGTGGTCTTCTTTAAGAACAGATTGGTATTTTTAAGCTAACACTGAGTTAAAATATAGTTAATTTTCCAGTTTTTTTCCAGATTAAACATGTCATAGATGGACACACCCCACACCCTTAGCGATGCACACAGAATACAGGCAAACATTAAAGTGCAGGGAACCAGTAGTTAACAAAACCCAATGAGTTATAGAAAAGTATTAGTTAAATCCCAGGAGTTTCATTTATATATCATTCCTTCCTCACAGACTGGTTCCACAGTAACCCTTCTTCTTTAATGATGCTAAGGAAAAAAAATGCACCAGGTAAGTTAAGCAAGATAAGGTAAGAAAGACTTTACTGAAGACTAGACTACTCCAGTAAGTCAGAGAGATGGAGGAACTCTCTCTGTTGAAATAAAGGGAGGGAGGATTTTTTTAATGCTGGTGTGAGCTATGATTCTTCAATCACTAGGCTTGTGAAGAATTGAAGAAAATTGAATTAAAAAGTTCACAAATGACCATATGGGAAAGATCTGTTAAGTAATTGAAGGAAAATCCCTCACAAATAAACAAGTTAATACTTTCAAAGACATTCACGAAAATACAGTATCTTTAGAAAGACAATATACTCTGAATATAGAACAAAAAGTCAACACCCTCCAGTTTGAAGGTAGCAGACTAGTCTTCCCTTTGGAATGAGATACAAGGTGTGAAATGGTAACTGCATGCCCAGCTTCCTAATTATTATAATAGATATTTCAAGATCAGAGATAAAAAGTCATCATTGAAAGAAAGAAGCAACTGAAAGCCATATTTATTGGATGAATATATTCATGGAGACCTTTACAAAAGCAAAGGAATGAATCATATTTATGAAACAAGAATAGCTGATTTCATGCAGTTACCAAAAATTAATAATAGGACAGGTAAGAAATGAATGACTTCCTGCTCAAAAATACATACTGTATTAACTAATTCTATAAAACATCAAATGTAGAGATAAAACAAATAAAACATTTTATGGATATGTAAAAAAGTTGGTAATGCTGTTAAGGATATGATAGTCACGGATTTTAGGAGTGTGGGGTAAAGATAGAGGAAAGAGAGGGACATAGAGGCCACTTCCCTATGGAATTCATTCAATAGTTTTTGGATTGGATGGTGGGCTTACCTAGTATGATTTATCATTATTTTTTCAAAAGCAACATAAATATTAAGTATGCTCTTTCATACTTATCAACATTACGTATAATAAAAAAAAACACATATGTACAGGATCAGTATAGTTATTTAAAAGAGATGAGTTTTATTTTAATCTGTCACTTCAAAAGGGAAGAAGCTAATGGAGAATGGGCAACGGAGTTTTAAATGACACGCAGTCAAGGAAATATATTTAAGAATCCTGGATTAAAATCTGTGTGCCATCTACTGTTTTGCTAAATAAGTCTCTAATGTATTTATCTTGATACTTAAGATAAATTTTTACTTACTTTCCTTGCTAAAAAAAATAGGGTCATGGTACTGGATCTGTAATAAACAGCACTTGGAACAGAGATAATGGCCACTGCTATATTCTGCCACTGTACTCTGCAGTCACCAAACTCTTTGAGTCCATTTTCTTGCCTATATAAAAAGAGGAGGTTGGTAATCACCATTGTTCTTCCTAATTGTCAGATCTTTGATTTAGCAAATACAAAGAAAATTTTAAATACTATGAACACTGTGGATCAAAGCTAGACACATGATAACTCTGGGTTGGAGTTCTATGTTCTATGTTTCCTGCTTTGAAACTTTATGTATATGGAATTTAAAAAGGTAAAATGCTTTCAAAATTTTTACTTGTTTAACTCTAAGCGTTGTAAGGAAAAATGTGGTGCTGTGAATGTCTTACGTGTGTTATTCAATTTTTTACTTGATGTGAAATATATTATCTTTTTATTTGAATTGTTGTCTTCAGTGGCCAGTTCCTGTGTCCAGAAATCTAATATAACTTAGCTATTTTCTAAGGCTACTTTTTAGTCCCTAATTACATTTATATTTAAAACATGGTGTTTCTTATTTTGGAACATGAAAGCAAGAAGAGTTTAAATAAAATGAAATAAATTATCCTGGTTTCAGTGCACAATTATACATAGTATCTATATCAAGTTATCTGCATGTGTGTTTGCATTTTCTGAATAGTATTGAGGAGTCATTTATGACGGTATAATAGTAATTCTTGTTCTATGAGGCTATCTCTATACTGGTAAACATGTAAGAATCAAAGCAAAATGTTTTTGCTGAAAATTCTGTTAAGTGATTGATTATTTTTAAATTTAGGTGTTTTAAAGTAGATTTTTTCCTCAGTAATGTGTGTCTTCTGTGGCTAATAATTTTTAAGATAAATATTTTATAATTGTAGACTTGCTGTCTCCTAAAAATTGCATCCACATCACCAGTATACTGTGAGGCTGCTTGATTGTTTTGTTTCAAGCAATAAATGACACATTTGTGAGCGCCTACCTCATAGTGGGTTTAAAGGCGTTTAAGTCATCGATTGATTTCATTTTGTTTGCCCAATTATCACTTCTCTGTATTTGATCTGAGGTTAGCATCAACTTTCGACATTCATAAAAAGGTATATTTTCATTCAATTAAATTGTGTTGATTATGTATTTCAATTACTGACCTTTTTGCTTATTTCACTACAGAGAAAATTGTTATCCTTCTTATTGAATAGCATCTTGATGGCATGGAATAAGTTGGTTTCATTCTACAAATTTATATTTTGCACCACAGACAAGTATGGTTCTATTTGTACAAAATAACATATTGTAAAAGAGTCCTAATTTCCATATGAGCTGCTGAAACTGTATTTTAAAAAATTACTATGGTATCCTTTTTCTTGGAGATGTATTTATGCTCAATTTCAAGCCTATATACAACTGTGATGATACTAACAAATGGTTTATTTATTTATTTATAAAACAATAAGTACTATGAGGAGTAAAGTCAGAAAAAGACAGCATTTTTTATTCATCTGAATCACACTAATACAGATATCATGAAAAATTGTGCTGTTGTTTAAGTGTGCATTTTTCATCATAATTCATCAACCCTCACAGCTATCCATGAGGAAATATTCTCCTTCTCTGCATAATTTCTTTTGTTGGTTGTACTTTTGACTATTATCTATTGGCCCTAATACCTGTAAATCTATTAGAAGACACATGGGTGCACTTCCCTATACCCACAATCATATAGACATTTCATTTCCTAGAGTGACCTAGAGTAATTACTAATCACTAACATTATTTGATGAATCATGGAGAAATGAATATCATAAGATGGAAAAATATGATCTTTTTAAAATATGTGTTTCAAATACCTGCATGTTATTTTCTTTATCCTTAAGACATTACCTTAATGCATGCTATATTTAAAAGTAAATGGATTTAATATTTCCTTGAAAAATCAGTTATAAAAGATCCATATTGTTGCTATATATAATTGATATTTTTGTAATCTAGAATATATGTATTCTAGAAAATGGTGCCAAATTTTGTGCTGGTTAGCATTTGTTGTTCTTTAAAGCAATGTGATTTCAAACTCTGTTCTGGGATTACTTCTAGCAACTGTTTTAGCCACACTGTCCTGACACAATTTCCAAAGAAAAGAACCTGTTTTCCTCCTGATTCCCCCAAGGAGTCTATGGCACACAGCATGAGCCTTATAAACTGCTATAAAGTAATGTATTGTATAAATGATGTTTACCTGCATACATTTTTTATGTCCATTTGGATGCTACAATTTTGTGGGGAAACCTTTTCCCTTTTACACTGGGAATCTTTTCTCATCACGGTTAAACAAAGGCCCTCTTACTAGCACAGCTGAGATAAAAGGATTTGTTGGGCCTCTGTCACATCAGACAGGTGATGACAGATCCCCATCTGTTTCAGGAACAAACTTCAAACTAGCCACAGGTGATTTCCTTTCCATGCCGAAAGGCACAGCAGACATTACGTTTCACACAACAGCAATCTCTAGCTTGGTATTTACCTCTGTGACAGAAAAACAAAGTGAAAACTGAAGATTTTAAAATATGAGCGGACACATAAAAAACAGGAGTTGATGTAGTTCTCTTGAATATTCAGATCGTTTCAACAAGCATACCCTATATTATTGATTTGCAAAGACATTTCAACTGCTTGCTCATCTATAGCATAAATATAGAAAGGGTAGATAAGATATAGATAGGGTAGATAATGATATAGACAGATGATAGGTGCAAAGCAATATGTAGCTTAGCAGGTACAACATTTGAAAGATTAGAAAATTTCTAAACTTTATTAAAATATGGGTCTACCTACCCCACACATAGTAAGCAGTATTGCCAAAGCAATATTCCAGAAAAGAAGAAGAACTTAAAATAAGTGTATGTGGGATTTAATAAATCCTATATGCATTCAAGGTCCCAGAGAACATAAAAGAAATAATTATATTTCAGAATTTAATCATCATCATGGTAAAACTTTACTAGATTCACAACCTTCCAGTCATACTTCTCTGTTTCTCACATACACTCTGGCATTTACTCTGTTTTGCAGCGCTTTGAGGTAGGAGCAAACAGAGGGTAGACATGTTAAATAACTGGCAAAAGGTCACAGGACTGGAATATGTGATTTGTAATAAAACACCATTTTGTTTCCTTGTGAACGAGAGCGTCACTCATGATTCATATCTTGACAATTCCTAGGCTGCATTGTTTATCTTTTAAATTAGTTATCGAATTCTTAAATTGCTTCTAGCAACAAAAAATTTGTCCTTAAATTCTTTCCATTAGAACATTAATTCTAAGAGATAATAATAAGTATTGCATAATCAGTAAATTTGTGAAACATTGTATTAAAGAAATTCAAGCATATTTCTTTATTACAGGAATTATATAAGATATTCAATCACTAACATGTACTGTGTTTCAGAGGGAGGGGCATGCAGTCTCCAATCATATTTGATCGTGACAACCCTTCTCTTGTTGTTTTCATGAAACAAATTATTTTCTTGATGAATCAGTGGTCATTCATTTTATCATTTAAAAAATGTTTTACAAAATACTGGCAAAATGATACAAAACACAAAGAGGACTGTCCTTTCCTATGCCACTTAACTTCATTTAAAGTATGGCCACAGATATAACACAACCAAGCAAGGCATTTACTTAGTACATAAATACCAGAGTAATGTGGACCCATATAATGAACTAGCGGGGGGCAACACTCAGCACTACATGAGAGAGAATGAATTCAAGGGGTTTTCCGTAAAAGGTGTGGTAATTAACATATCCTATCATGTCTTACCCTTGAAGATGGCATGGTGAATTTATACAGTACTTACATGTTCCCATGTCATAGTAAAGTAAGTAGCTTAAAGATAAAGCCTACATTGTGATAATAATGCCAAGGAAAAGGACATACAGTTCTGAAAGAAACCACATGTTTCAGAAGTTGTTTATTTATTTGAATATTAGTCCATTTAATCATGTATCTAATAAATACTTTTGGCCAACTATGCTATAGCTTATGTTTATACAGTGATGCAAAAAAAGAAAGATATAGTTAGAAAACAGAAATATTGGTCTTTTAATTGATAGTTCCTAGATATCACACTTCTACTCATACAATTATTACTATCACTGATCATTAAAATAATGTTACCGTTTACACAGCGCTACTACATTAAAGACTCAGGGAGAAAGTTTAACAGCACAGAACTGGAGTCAAAGCACCTGTGTTAAAATGAGATTACATAGAATGTAAGATTCTAGAAACTTATTTTTCTAATGCTTCCCATTGCCAATAATTATTAAAGTTTTCAGCATCTGATGAGCACACGTGTTTTATTTTGAACAAAGCAATCACTTTTAGTCCTTAGAACAATCCTGTGCATAAATACAATTATGTTTATGTCTACAGACAGGGAAGCAATAGTCTGTAGATTTTAGCTACTCTGCCCACGTTCTAAAATTAATGTTCTCGTGTATGAAATTCTATGTGCTATTCAAGTATAGTATAATCCCTGCTTTTTACCAACTTATTAAGTGGCACAGACAACTAAATGTTAATTATTTTATTATTTGTAATGCTTCTGAGGAAGTATGTAAGTATTCTGACCAAGATTAGCTCACAGACTGCATACTTAAAACATTAAGAAACACTAAAATGAGAACAAACAAAAAAGCCGGGGTAACATTTGATACTAGATTCTTAGATTTAAATAAATCAATTGCATGTTTATAATATTTGGCAAATATAATTATAAAAAGCTGAATTAATTTTAAGATGCAATAAGTTCATAAGTTACTGTACCATTGCACCCTATGGAACTGGATATTCTCTTCTATTTAAGTGGAAATAAAATGAAGACATTTTTGGTTTATAAAGTTACTTGAAATTCCCACTTTAATAGTACCATCCACTATTATTACATATTTGCATAAAAGTACCACTTAATTATTTTTATTTACCAATGTAGATATTAGATTCCTATAAGAAACTATGAGGGTTTTCATTAATTTTCATTTTATAATAATTCATATTTTATTAGCATGAATAAACAGATGTTCTCCAGCAGTTCTTCTGGGTGGAGTGTTCCTAACCACCTCCTGTTTGGCATTACTATATTTGAGTGCCTTTTTGCACAAACTCTTAAAATTGTAATCTGCCTCAGTGTAGCTTTTAACACTATATTTGGTGAATGTTGCAAAATAAAAGTTAAGTTTTACAAATTTGGGGGTTTTGTTTTTGAAATTTTGACCTCTCTTAAGGAACTACTCTAGTTAAATGCTATATGAATGGATATCATCCAAATAAGCTTGTACTTTGCCAAACATTCTCTTGCATTTTAAAAAATATATCAGAATATCCAAATAATAAATATTGTCCTATGTTTTGTGGCTCTTTCAAATGACGGTAGTATAATAGAGACCAAAGGTACTCTAACACAATATGGGCTTTCATATAATTTATCTGAGCCTTAATTTCCTCACTTTCAAATTATTTATATTGTTTAAAGTTACCATTCTACATGAAGTCATATATTATTACTTTAATTATGGGTCATTAAAAGATTAACAACTTCTATCCATCTTAAGAAAATTCATTTTTAATGGAAACTTCCTTTAATTAAGATCATGGCATAATTCACTGCTGTTCTGGTGAATCTAATGTAACTGTTCATTCTTAAGAGAAGGAAAACGAGTCATGAAGGAAATGTAGCTGTGAGACAAGGGGAGGGTTACTATTTTCTGACTCTTTGGCAGACATTACTGTGTGACACACACTGTTTCAAGTGCTTCATGTGTTTACCCATTTAATATTCACAACTCAAATTGATATGGAAATTGAAACCCAAAAGGTAAGCAACCTTCCCAATGCCATACAACTAGTAAAGAAGGAAGGTGAAGTTCCAAACTTAGGATAGACCCTTGGCTCTGCACTCAGCACTGGATATTTACTTTTAGAGCCACAGAGTAGATGTGTACCCTGCAGTGGCCTTGGGAGGCAAGGGACTTCATTCCTTTTATACATGGTGTGAATAGTAAATACTAGTGTGAATATGACAGTCACTCCTTACACTTGGAGAAAGCTCCTGAAATTAAGTCTAAAGTATAAAAGCCAAAAGAATGAATGCATCATGTCAGCTTAAATATTACTTAGAATATATTAAGAAAAAGACTATCAAGAATACCAAAAGAAGAAAAAAAACCTTTTGAGCATTGTAAATAAAGATTAGGGAGTTTAAAATATTCTGAAGAAAGAATGGCATATTCTGTTTCAAGATTTTGTAGAAATAACTGAAAAACAACCAGAGGAAAAAGCAAAAGCAACACAGAAAGGCGCCTTCCATCCTCCACCACAGCTAAACCAATGAGACTGTCACATGTCAGCCAACAAAAAGCCACTCCACTTCGACCTTCCAGTTTGCTCCAGCCGACCTGTGTTTATAACACCACTACCAGCTCTGCCCTTTCCTCTATAAAGGAGTGTTCTCCTTTCTTCTCTGGATTTGCTTATGGTTTTGCCATAGCATGCTTTTCCAAGATTGCAATTCTCTGCTATTCCCAAATAAAATGCATTTTGCTGATAAAATATCTGACAGCTTTATTTTTAAGGTTAACACCAGAAAAGTAGTTCAGAGAATGTTAAGGAAAAATATCAATTTATATTCACTGTTATCATGGTAAAATGTGTCAATCTAAATTAACCAAATAAGAATCTATTTTCAATCCTATGTAAATATTATGATTGCAGTAAGTCAGATACTATAAAATAGGGTGACAAAATACTATTATAATAGTATAACAAGAAAAGAATTTGGAAGTACATGAATTTGGAAGTCCTAGGTTTGATCCAAGACATTGCAATTTATTAAATTGGTGACTTTGTATCAGTTAATTTATCCAAAATCTTCATTTGAATAACTGTGGAATGATAATGGCCTGTCCACTCAGTGAAATGCCCTTAGTGAGAACCAAATGGAATCATGTACATTTAGGCAATTAAGCAAAATACTCTACATTAAGGAAACTAGACATACTATATTAATATGGGGTTTTAATTATTTAGCAGAAAGATCCAAAGCAAAGGACTATGATTGGCAAAACTGTAGCAAAATTTATTTAAATGAAACACCTGGAAATTTACATCATGTTTCAATTTTTTTTAAATGTGTTGTTTACTTATTTGGGGGAAATTTACATATTTTTCTTTTGGGGCATTTGGTTATACCAGGTTCTTTCTAATCTTCTTAGTCCTTTTGTAACTTTTTTTGCATTATTTTCCCATAAATACACAAAACATGTTATATCAGTCCTTAATATTTCAAAACAATTTTCTATTAATATTAGTTTTATTTTTTCAAATAATGTTATTTGAAATGTTAGATAACTATAATTTGTATCTAATCTTAAGATATATAAATGAGAAGTCTCATTACTTTTCAGCATATTTGTTCTGTAGTTTTCCTTAGACCTCATTTATAAGATTTACTGCTATCTATATTAACTTATTAATAAATAATACAAATGAAATACTTGAATTATTAATTCTTGATATCAATCTCTTACATTGTCACCATTCACACTGAAAAGAAATGTGCAGTAAATTAATTGCATCAGTACTGCACTATCATTATTTATGATATTTTGTTGAGAGTTGTTCATTCTCACATTCAATGTTCATACATAAAAGTCATTAAATGGAACAAAAATAAGAATGATGGGAAGATATAACCATGTCACTACAGTGTGATTTTTCTCTCTGCAGGTACGTTTTAGCCAGGAGGCTAGGTTTGAAAAAATTTTAAAGAAGACCAGCATGCATTTATTTGCAAGCATGAACCCTTGTTTAATTTAATAAAATATATATCTCCAACTATTATAATAACAAGTTTGGTAATGGTGAAAGTAGAAAGCTAATAAACTGATACAATTTTAGTAAATTACCTAAAAAATATGTATGAAATAATTTGGAAATATAAAATAAAACATACAGATGTATCATTGTTATCCTGTGGAAAATGAGAAGTAAAATATTAATCAGAATAAAAGATTTCTGTTTTAACTGTCTTCCAGAGGAAGTCAATTAAGTTCTTTAAGTTTCCACTTCATTGTTAGGAAATAATGCATAATCTACCTTATAGGATTGCTATTAGAATCAAATGAGAAGATATTTTTGGAAGTTTTTTGTAAAACATAAACTCCATAAACATAAGACGTTACTATTTCATTATTACTATTATAAAATACATTAAATTTGTGTTCATAATATGTAAACAAAAATCATAAACAAAAAAATAGACTGAAAGCCTAGATAGCCTATGTATTTAAATGATGTGGACTAATGAGAACAGTATTTTTGCAATTACAAGTCAAACAACATTTAAACTGTGGAAAGGAAAAGGAGATGCTCTGCACAACTCTTTTTTTTTAAGGACTTGCTGCCCATCTTGGAAAGATTATTCAGCAGACTCCAACTGTCAGCTCTTTGAGGAACTTCCTCAGTGGTACAGAGACCTTTCCCAAGGGCATGGCTTTCCTTTATTGGTAATGGGGGTGTCATTCTGTGACTGAGTCAGGACAAAGTGTAAATACTGGGCAATTTCTGTTCAAATCTGTCAACTCTGAAGGCAAAATACTTGTCAGAGCTGCACGTGAGTTCAGATTCCTCTGTCCAAAACTATCGCCTCCTTCTTTTCACAGGTGGTCATCCCTACTAAGTGGTTTGAAACTGAAAACGTACCATAATATCTACTTTCCAAGAACCTGACCTGCCAAGTTTTTCCCACAGGGTGTAAGATATTTGAGTTTAATAATTCAGGGGCAGGCTGACAATGAATACACCATTACTAGTGGTAAATGGAGCCCCTATAGCCCATGGAACATTGTGGTGATCTGGTTGTTGACAAGTTCATGAGTAACAGACTATAATATGGCAATTATGGAAGGGAATCCATTAGTGGGTGTGTGGTAGCTACACTCCAGGAAGACAAGTGTGTTATGCCCCAGCAATAGATGCAGGTGGAAACCCTGGCACTCTCACAGCTGGGATGAGTCCATCTTATGGGAGATCCCCAAAGATTAGGACTCCCCAAGGTTTTCTTAACCTTCTGAGTTTGCTGATATGGTCCATTTCTCTATAGTCAGAGTTAGCACATGCTTGTACTGGAAGAAAATTCAGAAGCCTGTTCTTTACAAGAGAACATGTGCTCCTCTCAGGAACTGTCCCCCTCTCCCCCACTAGCCACTAAGCCTGATAGGTTACATTTTAGTATAAACAAGCTGGCCATACACTTGTCCTTATAAGGTGAGAAAAGACATTATCGAGAAACACCTGCAAGACCCATCCTGCATGCACTGGAAGAAGCTGGGATGGTATCCATGAGAATCGATGCTGAGGATTTTTAGCAAAAGGGCTGAAAGATAAAATTTGATTAGGAAAAATGTGTCGTCTTGTGAGCACATTCCCAAATTACACCCTGAAGAGAACCACAAGAGAAGACTATTGTAAGCATAGAAAGTGTCATAGCCCAAATTTAGTGAAGTTGAAATGCCTATATTACCTCAAAGATTGTGAAAGAATGTACTATATGATAGAGAAATATGTGCCTACACAAATGGATATGCTGTGTATGACTGACCAGAAGACCCACCAGAGATCATGTTCCACTGGAAGACACAGAAAATACTCCACCTACCAAGGCTGCAAGAGGCTGAGAGGGGCACCAGCACCATTAAAAGGTTATCAGGGGCTCTTCTCCATAGGTCACTGACTTTCATGACCACCAACACGTACATGGATGTGTTATTTAACAGTAAAATGACTACAATTGGCAGAGTACAACAAGGACTGACAAGTAAAATGACAAAGAAATTGAAATATCCAAGGGAAGAACATCTTTCTACTTCTGACAGTATTGCATCCAGTACAAACTTATCTTTGTGGATCTCTTCTGCCTCCTCCATCACTGGCTTTCCTGTTCTTTGTGCTGGCAAAACCACAAGACAGACTCCCCTTCTGGCAACAACACAATTACCACTAGTGACACAAGGCTTCCCCTTCTCTTAGGAAGACCAACAGATAGTGGAACACCTTCCTAGACTGCTCTAGAATCTTCTAGTGTTGCAACTCATTTGCTGACAGTTCTTGCTTCAGGCTCATGTCCCTTCATGAACCACTCACTGTGACCAGTGTGAGAGAAAGTATAGTTTGGCCAATTCTAAGTCAAAGGACAACCCCTGGAATTAGGAAAAGAGGTGCTTTTTCCAGAACATATTGACGGTTTCTATAGTAATTTTAAAACTCAGTTCTATAATAATAGCCAAGATCTTTTCTTGAATATTATTACCTCTTTGTTTAGGGAGTTAACCAAAGTTCATCTATTGTGTTCCTGATTCCCAAAAGATGTGAATAGGTTTTTCATAGTCACAGAGTATAATCATTTTTTTAAAAATGAGACTGGCTTAATTTAAAGCTGTACATATGCACAACTGTGTATAAGACTTTGAGCTTCTTTAAGAAAAGAAACATTTATCTATGTTTGAAGTAATATGTTCACCTTATAGCTCAACATCCTGGAATAATATAACATAAAGTGAAAGCATACTGAATATATGATCAATTAACAAGTCAGTGAATAGCGCAAACTTTCCAAAATTATTCAACTGGAGTTCTTCAGTTATAAGCACCAAAAATCAACTATGTGTAATTAAGCAAATAACAAATTCTTGTGGGAATTACCAGACAGAGTGCAACACTTCCTAGGAACTGGAGAATGAATCTTAGAAATAGTTCAAAATCTACTATAGTTAGTTTCAGACAATAGGGACTACTGGTAGATGACTGACAGATGATAGATGATAGATGATAGATAGACAGAGATGATAGATAAATATGGATATATACAAATTTAATCTTCAACAGTTTTCCCTTTGGCCCTTTTATCACTCTACTCATCATTTACAACTTCACATGATTAAATTTATGTCTACCGTGGGTCACACCCCTTTGTTTAGGTCAGAGGGACATTTGCCATTTTTGTCATGTCTAGGATTTAACTGATTCCTCATATGGCACCGTGATTACCAACTGAAGTATTGTTTTTCTGCATGAAATATTTTCTTTAAATGAGGGCAGCCCCAGGTGTCTCCCACTAAAGTGACATGCTTACCTGGTCAGATGCCCTGCAGTACTTTGAATCATGAAGGAATGATAAAGGGGAGCAATCATGGTTGGGGTTGAAACAGAATAATATTTGAGTAATGAAGAATTTGGTCAATAAACAGAATGGTTGCTATTTTCAAAGCATTAAATGACTTAAAGAAATGAGAGAAAAACAAAATATATGTTATACATATATGTGTAGTTGTGCTTGCATATATATATTTATATTCATTTAGGTTGAGTGATTTATTTTGTTCATTTTTGGATTCTGGAATTTTGAAAATACAAACACATGTTTTGGTCCAGAGGATGGTCATATATTTCTCTGCCTCTCACCCCCATTTATTGGCTGCCTTTGCCATTTTTATTTTTCTACAAGTTATACAATTCTGAGATGGGATAATGATACAACTATTGGAGAGATGTGAATTAAAATGAGCTCCTGGAGGTGATGCATTTTGGGTATTTACTAATATTATTCCACTAATAGTATTCATTTTGCTTTTATTGAATTTCTTCAACTTCCCTGATGAGAGATATTCAAGTACCCATCTCAACCAAGTAACACTGAAAATGATTAAATATTTCCCTCAATTTATAATTTTCGGAAAGGACAGATAAACTGTCTGACTGGTTAAATGTTGTTAGTTGGGTAAATGATAGAGGGAATGGCTGAAGAGTTAGAACTACACAAGGGGCCTGCTAAATGGACTGCGTCTACGCTTTATAGCTTCCAAACATCGAACACTTCCTTGGTCCCTCTATTCCCAAGCCCGGCCCTCAGAATTTCATGGATACTTGATACCCTCTCTGTCCAGTAACCTGTAAATTTCCCTTAGGCATATTTTAGCCAGGATCTGATTCTTTTTTTTTGCAAAAAATAATTGTTCACAACACACATATATAATAAAAATTTAAAAACATGTTCAAAATATACAAGTAATTGTCAACAGTAAGAAAGCAATTAACATCCCATCCAATAAGATATCCAGGTAGCAAATCTCCATATGAAAATAAAGTTCAATATCATATTTCATTAGGAAACTGCAAAAAAAAAGAGATACCACCACAGCGTATTTGTTGTGATCACTAAAATCCAAAACACTGACAACACTAAATGCCAGTAAGGGTGCGGCATTATCAACTCTCAGGTGCAAAAAGTGACCAATTTTAACTATCACAAAATTCTCAGCAAGTTAGGAATAGAAAGGAAATGTTAAAGTCAGATAAAGGAGATGAACAAAAACTTACATAAATTATTATACTTGATTCTGAAGGACTGAAGCATTTTTTTCCAAAAAAAAGCTCAAATGATGGACTCAAATGATATTTTATTATTTAGTTGGATTGAAATAAATCCTTAAGGTCATACTTTAAGTAGCATAAGTAAACACATGTTTTCCTAGCTTTCAACATTTGTGTGAGTTAATATTCAGCAGCTGATGATGACTTTTTCTGAGTGGTTACGAAGTGATATGGAATTGGAGGAAATCAAATCAATGGAGTCAGAAAAGTCAATGTTCCAAATGACTTTAGCTCCAAACCTAAACAATTACCCTTTCTGTCATTTCCTGGTATGGAGTCACAGGTGAAGTGTATCGATGGGAAAAGACACATCTGTACAGAAAGTACATGTTATGTGAAGTCTTTCAATTTATCTATGTCTGATAATATATGTCTTTGTGGGGTTCAAAGTCTGCACATCACCTCAGGAGCAATCTCCACTGATATAAGTACATTTCCTCCATGTAATTCACTTTCTCTGAAATCTTAAACAGTCAAATACAGAGTTTACTATATAGCTTTTGGCAAATTATTAATTTTTTTCTTAATATATTAATATATGAACATTTGAGTTGTATACATCTTTATATTAGTGTATTGTATAAATAATTATTGTTCTATTCAACTGCTTTTTATTACTTATGTACAGATAAACTGAAAATTATTTCAAAGCAGCTGTGTTTTAAAAAATTTGTTATGATTGTTAGGGTGTAATAGTCAACGAATATCTATCTCAGAAAAAGAATGACTTACTCTGAAAAATCTGTTTCTAATTTGTAAACTCTAAAACAAAGACATTTCATAGATCTAAATAAATTTAGAACCAGACACAACTTAAGTATAATTTAGCCCACTTTCCTTGTTTTACAAATTTGGAAATTGACAGTCAAAGTATGTATTAGTTAATATTCAATAGTTTGTATTAATTTTTAGGTTACCTTATAACTTTTCATACTAGAAATTAATAACCTGAAAGCAAAGTTAAGGGTTAAAAAAATTGATGTAATGTAGGGTAATTTAAATCAATTGAAAATGAGGAAGAAATTATTAAATTTCTATATTGAAGAATACAATTATGAGGATATACAAAATAAACATATAGTCACAAATTGAATTAAAAAATGTGATCACTCTCTAACATAAAATATGGAATAAATATAATAATTGGAAGTTTTTTAAAACAACCACATTTTAGGAGAGACATTCAGTTCAGTTTAATCAAGGATATACTTTCAAATTATATATTTTTTAAGATAGCATATGGAATTTTGCAATTCATGATCTAATACTCATTCCATGCTTTTAGATTTTCTTTGTCAATTAAAGGAGAAGCCTTTTAGATTACATTTATAAATCCTTATGTCTATATTTAAAAGTCACTTCTTTTCTTAAGGTGTCATGAGAATCCCTTATGCACTTGACATTTATTGATCTCATCTACTTAATGGTTTTCTTTTCTGCTATAAATCTATGTCCTGGTCTTATTTCAAAATGGTAATGACTCTCTCAATTTTCTTTTATCTTAAAAAGAATTAACTATGACATTTTAACATAAAAACTGGACAGGAATATAATTAGATATCATTTCAGTTACTCTCAAGTAAATTACCCTGCTTTTTACAGGTATATATAGACAAATATTCCAGAAATAGCAACCAAATATTTGATAATGGATAAATATCTAATATGGACTAGAAAGTAGTAATAATGACAACATATATTCATATCTCATGAGCCTGTACTTGAGCCCACAAGCTCCTCCTCACATATCCCAATACTTAACTATCTCATTCATATACCCTTACAATATTCCTTCCCTGATTATGAAGAGGAGTGAATATTATAACAAGTATTGATGCCACTATTCAGTAGCTAGACCAAAATATCTTCTTTTGCAACTTGGAGACTTCAAAACCAGATAAAAAATTTAAGAAACTGGGAGAAATTTCTCCAGCCATTAAGACAATAGCTATTCCAAGGAGAGTAGGGAGCATCCAGGTCGTAAGTGATTTAAAATGAAGGAAATTCTATAGAATTGTGTTTAGTTGTTTAAATATTTATAGAGTAAAAATTACACAGAGAGAGGAAATATTGGGGATGTGGAGCTACAGAGACTTATTCAAACACACCCACCAGCTCTCTTTGTTGGCCCATCATAATGTTAAAGGTTAAGGGTGCACAGCTAATTGGCTAGAGGTTTTTGGTTTGTTCTAATGCACCTTGTAGTTTATAGAAAGGAAAATAAGCTTATCTCATTGCTATTAAAAGTTTATGGACAATGATACCTAGTGGTTTAAAGACTGCCAGTTTGGTAAAAGTTCTCCTGGCCATTATGCTACTGTTTTCTTACAGACTAGGTCATAGTGTTCAAAATAATACATTATGTATAAAAAAATGAAATGATAATTAAAACGAAGTTTTAGGCATAGAATTAATGTCAATTATCCTCCATTCATAAGATTGAAAGAAGGTAAAGAGAGGGAAGAGGAAATCAGTGAGAAAGACCCCAATTTTTAAAAATTATCAATAAATAAAAACAAAAGTTGCTACATGTACACATTTTAAAAATTGACTAAAATTATATTTGCAATTATTACACACTGTTTTTATTAAAACAACTCATTTAAGAAAAAACTCTTTCATTTATCTTTTTCACCTGAAAGGAAAGGTACTCTGACCTTGAGGATCTGTGTTTGACTTAGTCATGCTGAAGTCACATAGTGATGTTATCAGAGGTCAATGATTTGAAGGTTTCAAAATTCTCCTAGAACTCATAGATACTGAGAAGTGACTAGTAATTACCATGGGAGAGGGGTGAAAGTGGGATGGGAGGATAATGGAGATAAAGGGTAAAAAAATCTCAATCATAATATAAGCTGGTCATGGGGATAGAAGTGCAGCATGGAGAATATAGCTAAAGGAGTCTTTAACATCTATGTTGACAGATAGTAACTGTACTAGTTGATGTGAGGATCTAATAATGTGTGTAACTGTTGAACAGTGGTTATATACTTGAAACCAATGTAAGATTCTGTATCAGCTATATGTCAAGAAAAACCAATTCTCCTAGAAAACAATGAAACTTTGTAAATAAAATTTTCCATCATCAACACTTTAACGGCATTTTAGAAGTTTGTGTTTATGTTGAGATATGAGGCTTAAGATACTGCCCATATTTTCTTCCTTGGTGTTGACATAGTAATAACTGAACAATGAAAATTTCTGATATATACAAATACTTTGTCAATTATGTTTCATTTAAAATTGTAAGTACTCTTTAAAATAATGATTGTTCAGATATACTGGAGAAAACCAACTATGGGCAATCAAATAAAAGAGATGGCAGAGAGAAATCTTATGCCAAATTATTATTTTTCTCTCTAAATCCTAAGTATAGTTTCAGTAATCCAAAACAAATATAGTTTATTTAAAATAAGCTTGAATGGTTCATACATTCATTGATTTATTCAATAATTATTTATTAAATATTTACCATATGCTCTACAATTCAAAGTGCCAGGAATATGAAAAAAGACTCTCCCTTCATGGAACTTACATTCTACTAGTAGAGACAGAAACTGATCCCCTCAAATCAACGATCAACTAGATTCTTCATTTTTGTTTTCTAAATTAAGTTGAATTCATGACCTGTTGTTACATCTGAATGTTCACTATTAGAATTACAAGATTTGTTTATAGGTGATTCCTATGTAATTCTTTTTTTTTTTGGTTATTATATTAATTATTTTACTTTTTTATTCCTGATATCATTCTTAATTATACAAAGTAGTACACAAAAATATTGTAAGCTTTACAGTAAAATTGTAAATAATCTCATTCAAACATGCTTACATTGTGCTACTGATTCAATATAGAAGAAGTACAATAATGAATCCAGGTATTCTTTCATTAATTTTCTAAATATTTCTTGACAATTTGCCATATATTGATATGGCTGATAATAAGGCTGACATTTTGTCACAGAGTATAAGAATACTGTGTGATAGATACACTAAATAATTACAAAAGAAACCTTTACTTTAGGTGTCTTAGGTGACAAAAAGAGGGAAAACATTTTGAAATAAGAACACACAATGTGGACCTCTCATAGTATCGGGATATATCAGATAAATCATTTGTGACAGAGTGACTTTGAACCTGAACCCGTATGAGCAAGGTTAGTATTAAGGTTAAGGACTAATGGAACCATATTCAAAGTAAAGGAAGTAAGTATGTGAAAAGCATTGAGTCCAGAGGGAGTTTATTTGTTACTCATCAGAAATTTAAAACAGCCAGGGTACCCTGACTTCACTGTAGAGTGACGATATGATGTCTAACAAGTAGCTAAAAGCCAGATAATATGAGGATTTGTAGGCTATTTTAAGGTGTTGTGGAATTAAATTTTATCTTAAGAATAACAAGCAGAGAATTGGTAATTCTGTCTCATTATCCAAAAGTATTATATGGCTGCTCTACAAAACTTGATTAAAGTTGAGAAAGATGGATATATGGAAATAAGTTGAGTGGTTATTGCAATAGCATATGGAAAAAATATAATGAAAGCTTGAACTAGTGGCAGTGGGAACAAACAGAAATGTACAAGTAAAAGGAAAAAGTAGAAAGGAATAAGCAATTTACTGGATGTAAGAGTGGCATAAAGGGTTCTGGTTATAACTGTCATTGTCCCAGACACGGAACTTTTATTAAGGACTCGGGTGAAAATGACCACTACACTGGATCTCAATTGAACTCCATACACAAAAAGAAGCTATTAATGTGTTAGTTGCCTATATGGATTTCAAATCAGAAAATCAACTGAAATTTGCATTGATACTCATCAATGGGAGAATTATAGATGGAAACTTAAGACATGGGAATGGTTAGGATTTCCTAGAGAAAGAGGCACTAATGCTGAATCTACAGAAACTGAATTTTCAAGATTGCTTTAAGGCAGGTGGCAATGAAAATAAATTTTTTTTTAAGTTGCAGCAATAGGAGACACATGGTGACACAGGCTCCAAAGAAAGAAGGTCAAGGTTATGCATAGGTAGGCAGGGAAAGTGTCGTCAGTCATGGGCCACTCGGACCCTTGCCTCCTCTGCCAAACCTACTTCCCCTGGCTTGGAGTGGCCCGTGCCAGGCAGTGCTGCCCGTATGAGTGTGATCCAGGGGGTTGTTACACCAGCGTCCTAACTCATTCCTCATGGCTTCTTCGGCAGCAACACAGCTTGAGAAATGTCATGGGAAGTGAGAGAAAAACACTACTTTCAGATATGGACTATTTAAAAGGAAAATCCCAGCAAAGAAAGCAATGATCAACATCCTGATGATGTAAGGATGGCAATTAACGTCACTGAAATCATAAAGTCCAAACAAATGAGCTATAAAGTAGATGCAAGTAAAGACATTCAGAGCATCAGGAGCCTCAGAAAAATGTATATGATCAAACTTGGGAACAGGTTTGTTCCTCAGTGGTCAGCCACCAGGTGAAATATTCATGGTTTTATGTATCATTTCAAACATAGTCTCCTTTGAATGGTGCGAGGATGTGCTTCCTCTGTTTTTTTCATAGTTTTACTCTTTTTTAATTAACATATCATTGATACACACTCTTAAGAAGGTTTCACATGAAAATCAATGTGGCTACTACATTCACCCATATTATCAAGTCCCACCCATACCCCAATGCAGTCACTGTCCATCAGAGTAGCAAGATGCCACAGATTCACCACTTGCCCTGTCCGTGCTACACTGCTCTGCCCTTGATCCTCCACACCACGTGTACTGAACAAAATACCCCTCAATCCCCTTCTCCCACCCTCCCGACCCTCCCTCCCACATCCCTCCCCTTTGGTAACCACTAGTCCCTTCTTGGAGTCTCTGAGTCTGCTGCTGTTTTGTTCCTTCAATTTTGCTGCGTCGTTATATTCCACAAATGAGGGAAATCATTTGGCACTTGTCACTGTCCATCAGTGTAGTAAGATGCCACAGAGCCACTACTTGTCTTCTCTGTGCTACACTGTCTCCCCCGTGACCCTCCCCACACCACGCATACTAATCAGAATTTTGTCCACTATGATGGGTCATGATTCTATGAAGCTTATCATACCACTTAATGATGGAAATACACAAATAAAATTATCAGAGATTGTTTGCCAAGCTAGTATGTGGCTCCTGAGAGTTCCATTCCCAGATTGATACTATTAATTTTTATATGGCATGCAGTGATGAGGCAATTAAAACATTAGAGAAGCGTTTGCTTATTAGGGCTTTGTGGAAGAGAATGAAGTGCCCAAATATGAAGATTGTGCCACTCTGCACATGATGGAAATGTCTAAACCTCCCATGTACATATTTTATCTGCAACAAGTAGATAAGTCCATGGAAAGCATCATCTTGACCATATTATAGAGCCTTAGCCAAAATTTGTCATCAAGTAGAAGGCAATGAGAAAATAAGGAGGAGAGTAATATTTAGAGGACTTTAGGATTTGTTTAATATGATGCCATATAGAATGTGAACAAAATTTAAGTTAGAATGCTTATGAGAATTTCAAAACCATGGGAGATATTGAAGGAATTTAATTCTGTTGAGTGTTGTTTTCAAGTGAGTGAGATAAAAATCTTCACGCATCTGTTGAATGTTCAAAAATTCCTCTAAACATTACAAGTTTTAACTACAAATACCAGCATTCCTGTCAATAGATATTGGAGTACATGTGGGTTATGTGGCTGGAAATACTGTTCAGCAAAACAGAGACCAAATGAAGAAAATATCAAAATTATTTTAGATATTACATTTTAATTTCAAGATTTGTCAGGGTTTTAAAATTCATGAAGATGAAGATGATATTTAATAAGATTACAAATATGTCTTATGTTTATATCTTGCCAATGTTTAATTACATTGCCATTTTGACATAAGGTGATTATTTCTAATAAAAAGTAAATATTCCAGGAAAAATAATATTTATTTAATATTCTAAGAAGATTGTCATATCACAGTAGCTTTCATACCTTTCCTATTACCCTGGTCTCTCCCGAGATGCTCTTGGGGTTAGGGTTCTCTTATATCAAGAAATAAAAAATATTAGTGTCATACATGGCTGCCTGGAGGACTAGTCGCAGAACTTCAGTTCCAGCTGGAGAATTATTTTCCCTTTTACTAAATTTGGCCCTCCAGATTAGAGTCCCACCTCTCTAGATACTCCCACAGATTCCCTCACATCCATCACTTACATCCAGTGATTACTGATAATAACCAGGAATTTATTTACTACTAGATTCCCTATTATTATGTTCTACTAATTTGTTATAAAATCCTTTCTCCTTAGTATTTGCAATAGTTTAACTTTACAGATTTTACATAGCATTTGTAAATCTGTATATTATTTTCAAGAAATTTTCATTAATTAAAAAAAAGCATTTAGGTATGGCATCCATAAATGGATATCTTAATTGAATTAGCAGCTTTCAGTATATTTAGGAATACATGGTAGGATGTTGGATTCTTTTAGAGTATAATTTCTGACTTCTCTCTGACTTGAATGCCATAGAAATATATTGCTTAATATCTGAAAAATAGTAATTTCTTTTGTTCTAATCTCTTTTAATGTGTCTCTTGAATAGACCTGCATTTGAAAGTAGAGAATTCTGATGCTTTTCTGTAGAAATGGTGATATAAAAAAGCAAAAAGAAAAGTAAATTCAAAGTGATGATTCAATTTTTCAAATACACTTAACAATTACAGTCTTCGTAGATTTGATCTGTAGGCCATTCTGATGGTTGAGGGTCCTTGTAGTAGGTGATATAGACCCTCCAAGTAGCATCCTGTCTTGAATACGTTTGCTGACTTCCATTGTGTATAGCTGATTTGTTCTTTTCTGTATGTGTGTGCCCGCAGGTGAAATCTGTGGCCTATGAAATCCTTTGAGCTTAGTCAGTGCCTAGGGGATTTCTCAGCTCAGCACTCACTGATACCATCAATGTCCCTGAAATTTGAATGCAATTTCCAATTCACCATCAGGCCAATGGTTTAGTTTCTAGCCCTTGACTACTAGGTCACTATGCCTCACTCCGGTTGACTCTTTGGCATGCCTACCACTCAAAAACACCCAATATCAATGCTTGACTTTGGCCTGTTAGGAACTTCTACATTCCTTCTGTACCAAACAGCCCAGAGAATTAGGAACTCAGTGGCTCTCTCTAGACATCACATAACCTCCTTTTCCTGTAGCTGTCCATTTTTGATAAAAGACCCATCTGTCTGATGGTCTTCTCTGAAATTTCTGAAACAGAATATGCCTCTACTGTATGAGACTTTCTTCCAAATAAATATGTAAGGTTTCCTCCACTGCATTTTGCACAAACAAGTGAATCCAGATTATATGTATCTCAGTGGCTGCTTCATTTAACCCTTCACTTCTCTCCTCGTTTTCACCCTGGACCCCTTGAAAAAATGACTTCACTTCCTTTCCCTTCCTTCCCCTTCCTTCCCCTTCTGTCATCTCATCCTCTATTTTTCTTTTTTAAGAGTTAACATATACTCTTCTACCTTTCCTATGCCTCAAAAGGCAAAATGGTTGCTGGAAAAATTAAAAATATAGGATAGATATGAAAAAAAAGCTTTAGATTTGTTTTAAATTATGAGTATTATCTCTATTACATATGACTCTCCCTTTCTTTGGAAACATATTATTTTAGGGTAGGAACGATAACCAGAGCATAACATAGTGTTTGATACAAAACAAGCACTTTAGAAAAACTGATGAAGTAATAAGAATAAATTAGAAATAAGACAAATATACAGCTACATACACAATATATTACTTTTATATATTTTTAAATTACTGTTATTTTTGTGGGTTTTTTAAAATTAGTCAGAAATTAGCTTTTATTTTCTCTTTGCTTATGTATATTTTTAACAAAAGCTTGTTTAATTTTTAAGTGTAGATAAGTAATATTTTACAATATCACTTCACAGTTTAGGGGAAATTATTCTAGAAGTATAAATGTCGCAAGTCAAAAGTTAATGGCAAAATGAGCCACTCAAGTAATTTAATTTAATAATAATATGACAAGAAATAAATTGGTTTTGCAGACAGATAAAAGGGCATAAACAAGCATGTTATTCTCTTTTTTGATTGAAATTTCATTCCATGTCAAAAAAAATAACTACATTACAATTTGTGGGGATATTTATCTAAGATAAAGATAAGATACACTTGAAGGATACTTCTGCTCATGTTTAATAATTTGATAGTAGATCATGCAACTCAAATCCATGCATCACATTAAAATAAATATTTTAACAACATAAAGGCTTATCTGCATTTTGTAGCCACTTAATAAAAATTCGAGAACATGCCAAGACCAAGATTAGCTTTTCAAGGAGATAAACATCTTAATAAAACCCCCTTTCATCTTCATCTTAGTTTTACATGCATGCCTCATACTTCATGTGAATGCAAAGTTCAGCGTTAATAGTAATAACTAGTCCATAAAGCCTGATTTCTTAAATTTCTACATTGGGCTAGTTGCTGTAACTAGTAATAAGTAAAATAATATATTTTAGAATTCCAAATTAAAGGACTAGACAAAAGGTACAATGAATTAAATATAGATTTCCTTAAAATCATTGTGCTATTTATGTCATTTTATTAATAAGCTGTAATGACCAATTAAAATGTTTAATTAGATTATTGACTTGAATAATGCAGACTTATTTATAGCTTTAAAATTCATCTACATTTAAAATACTAAATTATTTTTATGTGGCTTTATGGGTAACAGCATGGGGCACAGAATGTTGTAGAAAAAGCTTGATCCACTACCCAAATCAGTTAGTATATTAAAGATGAGAGAAGATTCTGTGAGCACCATTGATGACACTGTCCTAAAGAAACAATAATGTCCAATCATAATGAGGATAAAATTCAGAACAAAGGGCTCTTTAAAATTATTTGTCACCACACCCACACATGCACACACATCCTGTGTAAAAGTAAAATAAGACTGGTAATTAAATGTAAGTCCCATGAGACAGGGGCCTATATTGGGAAGTCTTGGGCATGAATGTATCCCTAGCTCCTAGAAATCCTTAGCACAATTCAATATTCAATAAGTATTTGTTGAATGAGTAAATGGCTAGATGGTTTGCTGTAGTGGTGTTTTTGACAATCCACTGGTGAGATACTAATTTATTAATTACATGTGCAAATAGTACTTTTCAGATAAATAAGCAATAACACACCCAGGCTCTAATGTTAAACACTAAGATTATTAGAGCTAGTTGATACAGTTCTTGAAGTGTCTTAATTTGTCCTTAATAGTTTGAAAAATTCACTATACAAAAGGATAGTCATTGGCTATATAAAGGTTAACAAGATTTTTATATCAAATATTTCCAGAAATAGTGATTGTATACAGATAAGATTTTTCCCCATATACAATCATTGAATGATAAAACAATTGTTTCATGAATGTGAGTATATTTAATAAATTAATTATTCAAATTGTTCTACTGTATATTTGTAACTATCATTCTTGTTTTCTATTTTCAACAGTAGCAATATGGAATAAAATGTTCGCTGATCCATATTTTAAAATTCTAGTCGCATTTGACTGTAAAACATAAACAAAGCCTCATTCATTTTACTTCTATATTTGCATCCTTTTAATTTTTATGCTATGATCATTCCTTTTCTCTCTTTTCATAAAAACAAGTTTTTAAAGCACGGATTACTGTTGCTTTATACTACCAGGCTAAGAATAAAGAAAATTTGTTCCATGTTACTTCAAAATAAACTGACAAAAAAAATTGCATTTTACAGCTGATGATGCTTAATGAAGTGCATTTTTCAACTGGATTATAAATTAACGTTACTATCAGATGCTGTTATTTAGCCTCTACTAGAATTGTGAATTAGTGATATTTTAAAAGCCTATCAACTTTTAACTGCCTGACTTAACAGTTAATTTGACAGTTCTAATATGCCCTGAAACTCCTGCTTAGACCTGAAATACCTCTTTTCCCAGTTAGGTGCTGCCCTCTAAAGATGATCTCAAATCATTTTCAACTGGGAGTCAGTTTTTTTTAATGTTATCATTACATAGTCATTTTCTACTGTAAACGTAGTCATAATTATAAATTTTAAAAAATTCCCTGTGAATAAAAACCACTTTATTGATCTAAAAACTGTTTTCCTCATAAATATCTTTATGTTATTAGCATTTGAGAAATCATTTAAGAAATGATTAGAATGAATTAAGTCATTAAGAGCATGAATTATAAGAATAAATTAACAGTTTTTATATACTAGATTTATGATACATGTAAATATTTTTAAATGTATTTTGAAATATTTTCTGACATAGGTACTTTTGAAATACAGATCAAATAAATATGTTAGAAAAACAAACATTCATGAGAGAGAATTATACAACTACTTTTGTCATTATATTGAATGGTAATAGTACTATATTTTTTACTGTTTAAGAAATGTTTTACAACAGTTTTAATTAGGGGGTGTAGGATTGCATGAAAACTACATGAGCTAGCTACACAGCAGGAATTTCTTTAGGGACATTGTGAATTATTTAAAGGAAAAAATCGATATTTTGCTTTTTAAAATACCAATTAACATATCAATACCCTTAATTTAAATATGTAACAGCATGCTGCTCTGATAAGTTATTATTTACTCTTTTAAGTTCTGTGTTTAATTTTACTAGATATTTTCAAATAAAATGGTAATTTTTTTACTTTAATATTCAAATAAATTTTAATTTTCAACATTGAATAAATATTATCAAAAAGCTTTTCACCATATTCTAATTGATTATTAGAAGTTTTTTCCCTTTTTTTAAAAATTGAAATATAGTTGATAAATAATATTATACTAGTTCCAATCATACAACATAGTGGTTTAACTGTTATGCACATTTTTAAATCCTCACCGCAACTGGTACAGTTACTTCATAGAAAGGTGTTACAGACACATTAAGCTATGTTCTCCATGCTGTACCACCATCCCCGTGATTGAGACTTTTGTGCTCCTTTATCCCCATCCCTGTTTCAATGATACAACAAATATTATCCACAACATGTATAATAAACTATAGATTTAGGGGACCGGTTAACTAGTGCCATTAATATGTATATAATATCATAGAAGAAAGTGTTTTTAAATTAACAAGCAAAATGAATTTTAAGATAATTTTAAGATAGTGAATTTGCTTGTCCATTGATGTGGGTTGCCTACCTAAAAATTTGTAAAAATAACACAAATTTTTCACTAATTTAAGGCAAGTGTTCAACTTTATGATGAGAAGGGTATTTTGCTTAAATCTATAATAAACAAGGTGGTTTTAAATATTTAGAATGCATACGAAAAGAAAACTAAGTGAGAAAAATCCACATACTCAGTTTGCTTAACAGATTTAGATATGTTTTCTATAATCAAGTTTTAAATTGTTAATCACATCTATGACAACTTGGAGAAATTAAATTTTTTACTTTGTAAAATACAAAGACCCAAATTAGAAGGAGAAACATAATAAAGAATAAGGCAGAAATACATAAAATTGAGAAGAATAAAACAACAGAAGGAATCAATGAAAGCAGTAGCTGGTTCTTTGAGAAAATAAACAAAATAGATAAACCACTAGCCAGACTTACCAAGAAAAAAAGATTGCCTACACACATAAACAGAATCAGAAATGAGAAAGGAAAAATCAGAACAGACACCACACAGATACAAAGAATTATGAGAGAATACTATGAAAACTTATATGATAACAAACTGGATAACCTAGAAGAAATGGACAACTTTCTAGAAAAATACAACCTTTCTTCCTGGGAAGAAACAGAAAATCTGAACAGACCAATTAAAAGCAAAGAAATTGAATTGGTAATCAAAAAACAACCTAAGAACAAAACACCTGGACCACAAGGTTTCACTGCTGAATTTTATCAAACATTTAGTGAAGACCTAACACCCATCCTCCTTAAAGTTTTCCAAAAAGTAGAAGAGGAGGGAATACTCCAAACTCATTCTAAGAGGCCAACATCATTCTAATACCAAAACCAGGCAAAGACACCACAAAAAAATAAAATTACAGACCACTATGCCTATGAATATAGATGCAAAAATACTCAACAAAATATGAGCAAACTGAATTAAAAAATACATCAAAATGATCATCCATCATGATCAAGTGGGATTCATCCCAGGGATGCAAGGATGGTACAACATTCGAAAATCCATCAACATCATCCACCACATCATCAAAAAGAAGGACAAAAATCATATGATCATCTCCATAGATGCTGAAAAAGCATTTGAAAAAATTCAACATCCTTTCATGATAAAAACTCTCAAGAAAATGGGTATAGAGGGCAAGTACCTCAACATAATAAAGGTATATATGACAAACCCACAGCCAACATTACACTTAACAGCAAGAAGCTGAAAGCTTTTCCTTTAAGATCAGGAACAAGACAAGGATGCCCACTCTCCCCACTTTTATTCAACATAGTTCTAGAGGTCCTAGCCATGGCAATCAGACAACACAAAGAATTAAAAGGTATCCAGATTGGTAAGGAAGAAGTCAAACTGACCCTGTTTGCAGATGACATGATACTGTAAATAAAAAACCCTAAAGAATCCACTCCAAAATTACTAGAATATGTGAATTCAGTAAAGTTGTGGGATACAAAATTAATACACAGAAATCTGTTGCCTTCCTATACACTAATGATGAACTAGCAGAAAGAGAAATCAGGAAAACAATTCCATTCAGAATTGCCTCACAAAGAATAAAATACCTAGGAATAAACCTATCCAATGAAGTGAAAGACTTATACTCAGAAAACTACAAGATTCTATGAGAGAATTAAAGAAACCAAAAAATGGAAACACATCACATGCTCATGGATAGGAAGACTAATATTGTCCAAATGGCCATCCTGCCTAAAGAAATCTACAGATTCAATGCAATCCCTGTCAAAATATCAACAGCATTATTCAGTGAACTAGAGCAAATAGTTCTAAAATTCATATGGAACCACAAAAGACCTTGAATAGCCAAAGTAATTCTGAGAAGGAAGAATAAACGGGGGGGAATTATGCTCCCTGACTTCAAGCTCTATTACAAAGCTACAGTAATCAAGACAATTTGGTACTGGCACCAGAACAGACCCATAGACCAATGGAAGAGACTAGAGAACCCAGATATAAACCCAAGCATATATGGTCAATTAATATACAATAAAAGAGCCATTGATATACAAAGGAGAAATGACAGCCTCTTCAACAGCTGGTGTTGGAAAACCTGGATAGCTAAATGTAAGAGAATGAAACTGGATTATTGCCTAATACCATACACAAGAGTAAACTAGAAAAGGACCAAAGACCTGAATGTAAGTCATGAAACCATAAAACTTTTAGAAAAAACATAGGCAATAATCTTGTGGACATAAACATGAGCAACTTCTTCATGAACATATCTCCCTGGGCAAGGGAAACAAAAGCAAAAATGAACAAGTGGGACTATCACAAACTTAAAAGCTTCTGTACAGCAAAGGACACCATCAGTAGAACAAAAAGACATCCTACAGTATGGGAGAATATATTTCATAAATGACATATCCAATAAGGGGTTGACATCCAAATTATATAAAGAGTTCATGCACCTCAACAAACAAAAAGCAAATATGCCAGTTAAAAAATGGGCAGAGGAGCTGAACAGACACTTCTCCAAAGAAGAAATTCAATGGCCAACAGGCACCTGAAAAGATGCTCCACATCGCTAGTCATCAGAGAAATGCAAATTAAAACCACAATGAGATATCACCTCACACCAATTAGGATGGCTGCCATCCAGAAGACAAATACCAACAAGTGTTGGAGAGGATGTGGAGAAAGGGGAGCCCTCCTACACTGCTGGTGGGAATGTAAATTACTTCAGCCATTGTGGAAAGCAGTATGGAGGTTCCTCAAAAATCTCAAAATAGAAATACTATTTGACCCAGGAATTCCACTCCTAGGAATTTACCCTAAGAATGCAGGAGTCCTGTTAGAAAAAGATATATGCACCCCTATGTTTATCGCAGCACCATTTACATTAGCCAAGAAATGGAAGCAACCTAAGTGTCCATCAGTAGATGAATGGATAAAGAAGATGTGATACATATACACAATGGAATATTATGCAGCCATAAGAAGGGAACAAATGCTACCATTTGCAACAACATGGATGGAGCTAGAGGGTATATTGCTCAGGGAAATAAGCCTGGCAGAGAAAAACAAGTATCAAATGATTTCACTCATCTGTGGAGTATAAGAACAAAGAAAAAATTGAAGGAACAAAACAACATCAGATTTACAGAACCTAAGAATGGACTAACAGTTACCAAAGGGAAAGGGACTGGGGAAGATGGGTGGGAAGGGAGGGATAAGGGGGAAAAAGGGGTATTACAATTAGCACACATAATGTAGAAGGGGTGGGTAATGGGGAAGGCAGTATAACACAGAGAAGACAAGTAGTGATTCTATAGGATTTTACTACACTGATGGACAGTGACTGTAATGGGATATGTGGTGGGGACTTGATAATAGGGGGAGTCTAGTAACCATAATGTTGCTCATGTAGTTGTACATTAATAATACCAAAAAATAAAAAAAATAGAAAATAAAATGACCAGAAAAAGTAAATAAATTTATAAAGAGAAAAAATTCTGAAATATTGCTTACAAATTTAAATATTAAACTCCTCAAATTTAACTCAGGTTTATCATAACTTCTTGCATGTGCATGTATGTGCATTTGTGGCAACAGTAAAATTGTATTGCAAGTAATCTCGAAAGCTTAGAATTTATGATGACATTTTTAATATCTTACAAATTAGGAAAAATGTATTCTGAGATCAAGCAAAACATGAGGAAATAGAAGAATCAATGTATTAATTTAGTGTAAAATGTTGCTTTCATTTAAATATTTTGATTATCATCAAATAACTTAGTAAAATTTCTCCATCTCCTTTACCCTCTCTCTTTCTCTCCTTTATCTCTTTTTTCTGTTTCACCTTTTCTGTCTCTTTATCTTCTTCTACATAAACCAAATACTCTTATTGGAAAACCAAGAGATATCCATAAAATTTCATGCAACTTTATGATCATTCCATGTCTATTTACCACTATGAGTTGATAAAACACATAATCTTTTAGTCTCATAATCTTGTTTTGAAACATATAACATTGTATTTGTTCAACAGTTTAGAATTTATTAACACACCAAACATACATTATTACTCTTTTTATTTTCCTAATAATAGGTGAACTAGATATTATCATCCCATTCTTTAGATGCAGGAACTAAATGACTAAGTGATGTGTTCACACTTTTCAGTGATAAAGAACTTAATTAAAAAAAAAGAACATTCCACTTAATTTTTCAGTTTCTCCACAGAGGAAGTGGAAATTATTTCTTTCACTTTTTCTGGTTAAAAATAAGATTTCAAAATATAAATTTTATATGCATTATTTAAAACCCAAAAATCCAAAATATTTTAATTTGTATATGAGCTGGGTGCTTTATGTATACTTCAGGTGTGCCTAAACGAGAGCCCAATTCTTCTCCCACTTGAAATTCCTAGGAAACATTTGGTTAGACAAATAAAACATAAGTTATTCTGCTCACTCTTATGAAAGAGATTAAATAGCTACTGTATGAAAGCATTAGTGTTGAGATTACTTTAAGATCCAGAAAAGAACCTCAGACAGCTCATAATAGATTGGTTCTAAACCTAAGTAGGCAGGAAGCTAAAAACAAACTCAAGATTGATTTAGTGTAGAACTAGCTGCAAGATAAGAACAAGACAGTAATACTAATTTTTCTAAAGCTTGGCAAAAGGTTATAGGTGTTTTGTACATTACTGAATACTGATCAATGTTTGTTTATGAAAGGACAGTTTAAAAAAACAAAATGGTAATAAAATTATTTGGAGCACTGAAATCATTTTACAGATAAACAATATGTCTTTATGTATTTATTTATATTTTTAATTTCTATGAATGCATCATACTTATTAAAATATTTGATATTATGTGTTTTAATTATAACACCTAATGGCTAGCCTCTCTGAAGGATATAACACACAACTCAGTGCAAACCTGACAGTATTACTGTCTCACAATATACAACAAAGGAATAAATAACAGTTATCTTATGGACATTTATTTTGTGTGAATGTCTTCAAGTATCCCTTTCTTCAAATGATAATTATACTGAGAACCTAAGATGTGGCAACTACAAAGAAATCACCAAAAACCAAAACAGATAAAAAGTGGTTTCCTCAGAGAGTTCACATTTACTGAAGCCATAAAGATATGAAGCTAATAAGTAAAATCTATATTTTATTAGATGATATGAAATATGGATAAAAATAAAGCAAATGGTGATAGCTAGTTATAGGTTGACTGAAACTGTAAATGTTATGGCCAAGGAAGATCTCACTGAGAAAGTGAAATTAAAAACAAACAAAAAAATAGACTGTGAGAAAATATTTGTAAAAATTGTATCAGATGTATATCTGATAAAAATCTCTTACATATCAATAATAAGATAAACACCACAATAAAAAATGGGCAATATATATGAAGAGATATTTCACTGGTATTGTATGCTTTAGTTACAATACTTAATAGATATACAAATGGTTAATGAGAACATGACAAGATACTCAACATCAATAGTCAATAAGGGAAATGCAAATTAAAACTACAATAAGATACCATTTTTCACCCACTAGGATGGCTATCAAAATTATTTTGAATGTTGGTGAGAATATAGAGAAACTATAACCCTCATACATGGCTGGCAGGAAAGTAAAATGGTGTAGCCACTTTGCAAAGTGATTAGTTTCTAGATGAATCAAACATTTAACCACCATACAACCCAGAAATTCCAATTCTTGTTATAAACTGAAGAGGAATGAAAATATATGTCCACACAAAGTCTTGTACATGGATCTTCATAGTAGCATTATTCATAGTAGCCAAAAGTGGAGAAACCTATATTTCCATGAATTGGTAAATGGATAAATAAAATGTGGCATATCTGTACAATGGAATACTATTTAGCATAACAAGGACCAAGCTACATGGTACCTCATGGAAGAACCTTAAAAAGTTGTTATAAAGTGAAACAAGTCAGGCCCAGGAATCCATATGATATGATACCATTTTATATGACATGAGACCATTTTATACGACATGAGAGAAAAGGCATATTTATGAAGACAATGGTTTCCTGAGACTGGGCTGAAAATGAAGAGTGATTCTAAATGGATATGAAGGATTTAATCAGGGAATGAAAATGGTCCAAAACTGGTTTGTGGTGATGGTTCCAGTACTCAGTAAAGTTACTGAAATCATAGAACTGAACACTTGAAATGGGTGAATATTATTATATTCAAAATATACCTCAATCAATTTTTTTTTTTAAAAGGCTACAGATTATCCAGCTTAGAGGTGCAGAGATGACTTGTACAATGCAGTAACCATTAAACATATATGTTGATTTAAAATTTAAATTAATTTAAATGAAATGAAAAACTGTTTCCCTGTGGAACTCTGCAGTTTCAAGGGCTCAGCAGCCATATGTGGTTAATGGCTACAGCACAGGCGACACAAAAACAGGACAGTTACGTAACTGAAGAAATATCTGTTGGCAAGTGCTGCTAGGGAAAGCAAGGTGACAGCGGTGAAGTAGGGGAAGTGTTGACATTCAAGATATAGTCTGAAAACAGAATGTTAAATACATTGGTTATAGAAGACCAAGAAGAGTTAAGCAAGACTGAAGGTTTTGGCTTAAGGTAAAATCAGAGTGGAATGGCTGTAAAGTGAAATTGTGAAGATTTTAAAAGCCACAGGTGTGTGGAGGGGTGGGAGGGGAGTAGATAATATGGTCGGCTTTAAGAACATAAATTTATAGATTTACTAGACATCCCAAAGTAAAAGTCAATTAGGCAAATAGATATGCACATAGAGTTCAGAGGTGATGTCAGGATTGAGCCCCATGCCATGTAGTATCAAGTGGTCTGGGGAGTTAGGCCAAGTAGTAGTACAGCCTGACAAGGGAAGCTGATGGAAGAGAAAGGACATTAGAAAGCATAGAGTTCTAGAATCCCTTAAGGGCATATATTTAGGAGGAGGGATTGATGGACTGTGGAGAATGCTGCTGAAAAGTTCATTGAGGTAAGGACTGAGACAGGAACTTCACATTTAGCAACATTGGTGGTATCGCAAGAGCAGTTTCTGAAGAGTGGCAGCAGCAAAGGCTGCTGGTAAAACATGAAGAGAGAATGGGAAGAAACATGCAGGAAGCAGATCATGTGCAGTCCTGCTAGGAGTTTTGTTCTTTTAAAATAGGAGAAGAAAAATATGCTGTAGTAGCTAGAAGGCAGGATGGTCAAGAAAGTCACATTTAAGATGGTAGAAAAGCAACATGCCTTTTTATGGTCATAAACAAATAGCAAGGAAGCAAGAGAAGAAAACCACTGGTCTGATGCTCATGAATAAGAGAATTAGGAAAGACATAATATATAAGTGAAAGTGTTAGCTTGTCCATGAGTATGGGGAGCACATGCACAGTCAGGATGCAGGCATGTGGGAAAATTTGCTGGTTTACATGGGGGTGCTGGTGGGTATTGACTTCTAATTATTTCTTTTGCCTAGATAATATAAATGTCAAAGTCAAAAGCTCTGGAGACCTGTTTCACATCAAGGTAAATAGACTTACTTGTGAACTATGACTTAAAAATAGTTAAGATGATAAATTTTATGACACGTGTGTTTTGTTTACCATATTTAAAAATGTCAGTATCATCTGCCAAGTGCAAGAACAGAAGAAAGTTGTTGGCACTTCCAAGGAAAAAAAAGAAGGTTTGAAACAAATCACAGAGAGTGAATAATGAATTGATAAGGAGAGAATAATATGATTGTTAGGCACCAGAAGAACTCTGTTTAAAGTTGGTGATATAAATGTAAAATGAGACCAATCATCATGGTTTCCTCCAACTACTCAACTGCAAAGGAGCAGACACCATGGAGGCACTATGGCGGACAGCTGATTAGCTAGAACTGTGGCAGTGCAGAATAAGTGCAACAAAGGGTAGAGTGATTCAAGTTGATTAGAGATGTGGGCAAGTGATGATCATAAATCACTGCAAAATTTAAACCAGAAAATTAGGAGGGTTGATATATACAAGTCGCAAGGACACAGTGGCAGGTCTGTGGCATACAAGTCCTTAGTGAGGTATGAGGATTTCAGGGTCATAGGAGGAATGAACTGTGAACATAAGAGATCAAAAGGTGGAGAATAAAACACATAAAATTGAAACTATCAAGATATCATTATTTGTAAGGACATGGTTTCAGGAGTGCAAGGTTGAGGTAGGGTGCTGGACTACATCATGAAGAGAGAACAAGGAACTGAGAGGCCAGGCTATTGCACAGGTCAAGTGACAGACACTAAAATCACTAGCTTTTATAAGAGGAGTTGTATTGGAGAAAATGGCAATGAGGAGGAAACAGTCTTTAAGAAGAGGTGTGGCATGGCTGTCAGCAGAGGATTTCAACAAGAGCCTTAATGTGTGGTAGAGTAAGAAGATGTGAAATTAAAAGATGGAAATTTTTAGAAAGGAGGAATGAAATTTATAAAAAGCAGTAATGAGGGGACAAGGAGCATTGCTCTTCCATACACAGGCCCATTGATGGAAAGTGCAGTGGGGAAAGGCATGCTCAGTCTAAACAGTCTGCCAGAGGAGTACCTCAGGAGTGGACTGGATCTCAGTTAGAGCCAAAAGATTAAGGGACCAATCTGAGGAATATATTTTCATTCTAAATAAATGTGATACAGCTATTGTTAAAGAGTATGAGAAGTTGATTGCACAAACCACATATTTTTTCAAAATCCTCTCCCTGATCAATTGTTTCTTAATAGATTTCAAATGACAAATCTCTGAAGCTAATATTCCTTATGAAGAATCTGTACCTTCTGTGCTTGTATCAATAAACAAATTAGTTTCGTTATTCTCATCCTAAAGCCCTGTTTCACAAGCCCTATCACATCTGCAAACATTTTGGAAGATATATTGCCTGTGTTCCTCCACCCTTTCCTTCCAGAGGTTTCTGTTCTTGTGTGATGAGCAGCAGTTTTCTCAGTCTCATTCTTCAAGCAGATAACAAAGTACGAGTTTCAATTAAGAGTCTACCACTTACTGGGTGTTAAACCATGAGCAACTCTAAATAATACTCTTTGGGATTAATGTTTTACCATGTAACTTGGTGGTGAAATAAATGCTGAAACTTGTGTTTTGTGATAACCATAATATATAAAGGAATTAAAGAGCTTATTTATATTGTGAGATGCATTGATAATAGTTTCTCCTTATAATAATCAGCTTCATATCCTGAAAGAGACATCTGACTGCAAAAATGAGGTTTGTAGAATAGGCACTAGCATACAGAGGTGGTATACATATTATATATGCAGTATTTTATGATTTAAATCTCAGTCCAGTGGGCTGGTAAGAGATGTACTTTTTTTAGTAATGTGACAAATCCCTCAAATGACCCATTCTTAGGTGAAGAAGGGTGGGTACAGAGACAAGTTGGGTGGGTACCAAATGCTGTTAAATTCATGGAACATTTTGGAACACTACCTTTAATGTTTGTTTAATTTGAAATTACATTCTTAACTGGAAATACAAAAAAATAGACAGATTATCACAAAATCTAGGATCTGACTAGAGACATCCTCACTATTTGGTTATGACCATCAAAAGGCATAACTTTTCCAGTTATCATAAAACAAAACATCCGAAAAATCCAGGGCAAAAGTTAAATTTTCTACATAGTACTTGAAGGAGAACTTAGTTTTTGACTCCTACTCCTAGATTTTTCATCTATCCCCTAATTCATTTCAATTGAAAAGTATATCGTGTCATCACAGTCTGTTAGTAACTGTGAGATGGAATTTTGGACAGATTCATTTTACCACAAGAACACACCAAGGGGAAGAAACCTGAGATTTTAAAAAGACCAAAACACATTTCATACTATTCTATCCTTCCTTCCATGGATCAGGAAGATTATTACTTCATAAAAGAGAAACATTGAGAGAGCTTCTTTCATACTGGAAATTGTATATTTTGTGTATAAGTATAATGGTCTTACCACCTAGGTTATGGCTTGGAAGACAAACTTTTAAACATTCCTGAAATGGAAGCTGGGGTGTAAAATTATAAGGCATGTTTAGAAATCTTTACTTAGGTAATTGTTCAAAGTTTCTAAGGTTTTAAAAGATTTCTACTGTGTATAAGTTCTGGAACATGACAAAACTAAAAGTGAAGTAAAATTCTAAGGAATATAATTGACATTTAACAGCTTCAGGTACTCACTGTCCGGAAAAAAATGATATTAAATTTAGTAGCAAGTTAAAAAACCAGTACTTTATATTAGACTTTAATTTAAATATATAAGATTTTAACATAATAAATGCAAGGTTTGTATCCATCTCAAATTTTCATCTCACAAAATGATATGACTTAACTTTTTCAAAATAAATATTCTGTATTCACAAGTATTTACAGTGACACACAGTTTAAGGAACAACGTTTCTTTATATGAAACAAACATTATTCCATTTAAGGCTTATTAATTGGGTCTATAAAGATGCTAAATCAGGTGATGATTCCTATTTTTCACTATTTTTCTGCCTCATCTTTAAACAAAAAGAGAACTCTCAGCTTCAGCTAGCACACCCATGTTACCAGGAGTAAGGATTGAGCGCATGAACAGGACAATGCCCCTGGTTATGGTAGAACAGTAAGATGGACAGAAGGTGTGTCCTTGAACGAACAATGGAGTAGATCCATATGCAACAGGTCCACCACACCAATTTAGATATATGAGAGAAATATGCTCTTTCCACTTTAACCTTTATTGATTGTTTGTTTTGTGACAGATTGAGGTAATTCACATACCCCACAATTCACCCATTTAACGTATACAATTCACTAGTTTTTAACATATTCCCAGAGTTGTGCAGCCACAAGCACAACCAAGTTAAAATGTTTCATTGCAACTAAAAGGAACCCATTCCCTTTAAAATTACAACACACAAAACACAGGCCTTTCCCCCTGAGCCGTAGTCAACTACTATTCTACCCTCTGTCTCGATAGATTTGCCTGTGCATTTCATATAAATGAGATTTTACAATCCATGGCCTTCTCTGATTGGATTCTTTCACATAGCATGTTTTTAAATTCATCTATGTTGTAGCACTAGTCAGACTTCATTCTTTTTTATGATGAATAATATTGCATTGTAGGATATACCACATTTTATTTCTCTATTTAACAGTTGATGTACAGTTGAGTTGTTTTCACCTTGGAGCTATTATAAATAATGCTACCATGCACATTTTTATGCAAATGTCTGTGTAGACATATGTTTTCATTTCTCCTAGATATATACCAGAGAGTAGAATTGCTGGATCACATGCTAACACTATGCTTAACCTTTTGAGGAAGTGACAAACTATTTTCCAAAGTGACTGTGCCATTTTACATTACTACCTGCCAAGAGAAAATAATTCTCCACATCCTTGGCTGCACTTATTTTCTGTCTCTTTGATTATAGTTATCTTAGTGAGATTGAAGAGCTATTTGATTATAGCAAGAAATGTTTACTAAATCAACTTCATCTTTATCCTAATTGATGTCTTTTCACTTTGATGGTCATCAAAATTCTTGACAGAGAATGAGATAAAATGGGCACATAAAAACAAGACAACAATTTGAAAAATATTGCTATAAAAGATGGAAAAGAAAAGCGGGGATAGCTGGAGGGTTTGTGGAGTTGAGAAAGTTATGCATTTTTCTTTCCAGAAGTGAGAAATATTTATGCTAAAATGTATGATCCAGTAGAGAGTTTTCAAATGATAATATAGGAGATGAAGTAATGACCTATTTGCTGAAGCAACTCTTTAGCAAATGAAATGGAATCTCACTTAGTAGAGAAGTAGAAGAGACAGACTTAGCTCTGAGACTAGACAATTAATTTATAGTAATAAGAGAAATATAGTTCATTTATAGTACAAAGGGAAATTGTAGAAATTATGTCAATGTGAGCAGGGTTTTTTTTTTTACAAGGAATTCTTTGTATTCAATGTCAAACGTCAGCAGTTTATTTTGAAGGAATTGTTTACATTCTATGTATTCACTTTTTAAATTCACATTCACTTTTCAACCCTGAAATCTGATTAGTTGCCTCCAGTATAAAATAAAAGACTTATCACCAACATTAAAATGAACTATTTTAATAAATCACATAGAATATTTCTCCTCCTTGTCCTGACTGGTATTTCAGATAAATTAGATGTACCAACCTGAAAATATCTCTCTTCTTTGATGTCAAGTTATCCAAATCTATTTTTCCTTCTGTCGTTCTATTCTTATATGTTTTTTTTCTAATTTCCTCTTTAGACAATCTCATATTATACCTGTACTTATCATTCACAGAACTGTAATTCTAGCTGAGAATGATATGCTCACCCGGGGTTCATAGTAGGGAATTTATACTTAGAAGATAGCTCAGTCTTAGCATATGTCCAAACATTATCAGCTTTCTCCATGTTTTACTACCTTAATAAGCAGCACCAATATCCTTCCAGTAAAGCCAGAAATGTACGTCATTTTGAATGTCTCTAATTTCACACTCAACAATCTATTTATCAAGAAATCTCTAGAAAATAACTTTCAGGACGTTTTTTATTTCTTTCAGTTCCTGATTCTTGGTTTTCATCCAGAGATTCAGAAATATGAATATACTTGTAATTCCTTTAAAAGGAACTGCTTAATCCTGTTTGGCCATTCATAAATTAATCAGTTAATCCCAGCATGAAGTGAAATAAATTAGAAGTTTTCATGCTAATTTAATCCAAAAGCCAGTTCTGAATTGAGAGTATCTGTCGACTCTACAGACCAAGCATTTTTGCTATAACTGATGAACAGTATAAGGAAACAAAGAGTAAAATAAACATAGGTTCTTTCCAAGTGGGGGGGGGGTCTAATAAAACACTACGATATAAACCTGATTTTCAACTCTGTAATCTTTCAAAGTAAAAAGTAATGACTAAAAGAAAAAGCAACAACAACCTATGAATAAAGAAATTTCAAGAATCCCTGTATTGTCTTTAGAACTAGGGGGTGGTGTGTGTGTGTGTGCATAAATCAAAAGCAACAAAGAAAAAACATTTCTCATGAGAATTCATAAGCACAGAATCAGACTTTACATACTTTTCAGTTTTTCAGGGTGGTTGTGAGATTCCAAAGTATCCATCTAGAATATTTAATTTTCAATGGTTTTGTGTTGGTAGCACTCCCATCTCAAAAAAGTAGTAAAAGCGAATACACTTCTTACTTACAGAAACTAAAACTCTACCAGGCTTCAGTAAATCACTAAAGGAAAAGTTCCATGAAAACAAGTTCTTAAAACCCCAAGAAAACAAAGCGACAGGAGTATGAAGCAAAAGAAATCAAAAAGGGACAATATAAAAGAGTCATCAATACTTCTAGATATTGGAGTTATCAATCAGAAAACATAAAATGACAATGTTTTGTATATTTAAGGATAAACAAGAAGTTAAAATATAGAAATTAGGAACTAAAGATTACAAAATAAATGAAAAAACAAAACCTCCATAAATAAAATATTCAATAACCAACTAAAGCTAAACCTGAAGAAATTAAGGATATACTATGAAAAGAAAATGAGATGTAAAACATGAATTTAAAGATCAGTAATGAAAAGAATATCTAATAAATTACAATTAGAACAACACACATATACATACACACACACAGGCATGCACACACAGAGGCATGCACACGCAGACTTGGATACATTGTAGTTTAATTCAGAATATCAAAGAAAGAAAGAGAAAATAGAGATTATCTCTTTCAGTGGCAGTTACACATAGGCAAAAGCAGCACTGGAAGGCAGAGCATAGAGCTGTCCTAATAAAGCTGCCAATGAGTAATTAAATAGGTAATAAAAACACAAAAGTAAAAAATTCTGTCCAAGTGATGGGAAAAAGTAACTCATTTTTAAAAATCAAACAAAAATAGAGATCTGACCCTTAAAAGTAAAAGCGTTCTAAAGGAAATCTGGACTAAATGATGTTCTAAAGGATGTGCTTCAGGCAAGAGGAAGACAATTTCAGATGGTATGTCTGGGATGCAAAAAGGAATGTCAAACAAATGTATCAGTAATAATGTTGGAAACATTATGAAGAGAATGACTCATTGGAATAATATAATAACTTATTATAACTGTCACAAGGTTACCAGAATGGAGCTCAAATATTAAAATAAGCAATTGTGTGTTTATTTAGGTGGGGATAATAGTAACTAAATATCCAAAGATCTTTGTGTTGTTCTGGAGAAACAAACACTATCAATTCGTATTACTATTGATACCACAGTGTTGATCCATGCATGTTTTTGGCAGAGTCCTATTGTCCACCAAAATACATTCTTTTTTTATTTCAAAAGGAGTACAAATAAAATATCCTATTTGATCTTGAAGTACCATATACAGATTATGATTCTCACCCTTCCTTGCAATGAGGTACAACTATGAGACTAAATTCATACCATATCATTAGATTAATAGAACCTATTCTCTAGACATTTGCTCTTCCTCTTTTCCTTTGGGAGGGAAGGTAGTATATAGAGCTGAAACATGCCTGACCTTGCTAACAAAGAATTACCTCCAGTTTGGCAGGTGCAAGGAGGAGCCAGGACTTTGGAGTCATCTGACACAGAGCTCCAACCCACCCAGACTGCTCCCATTCCCCCTAACCATTACAGCAAACAAGACAAATAAAAAGCTTCTTTTACAAAACCAAACCAAACAAAAACTATTGTATTGTAAAATCAATTTGTCATAGAGGTTTATCCAATTATATTTAGCTGTCTATAATATAATTTTTAAATAGCTAAGGTTACCACTAATAAGTAGACATAGGACTCTATGTAGAAAAGGGAACTCTAGATAAAAAATAAGACAAATATATAGCAGCACACAATGAAAAGTAGAAATACATCTTAATTCATCCATAAAAAGAAATACATGTGAATAAACTTCCCAGTTAAGAGAGAGATTGCTAAAGATTTAAAACAAACATGATGTTTACAGAAATGCAAGGCATAAAAAACTGAGGTATATCATACAAGCATCAAAATAAAAACTGGATTCCTTCATTAATGTCAGTCAAAATAAATTTTAAGACACAAATGGATAAAGATGAAAAAAGTGATTCTATAATTACTTAGTTGCTCAATCAGGGGAACATATGACAATTCTCCCTCATATGAATTTAATTACATAGTTTCAAACTGCAAAGAAAAAATTACATTATACACACAGAATTAGAAAAATCTACCACCTTAGTTGAAAAATATCTTTTTCAGCAGATCTATGTTATGCAACATGCACACATACAAATTGGAGAAGACCACACATTTTTAGGTATATATGAAAATTCATTAAAATTATTCATATACTAAACCACACATTTGGGCATAAAAAAATCTCAAAGTGATTAATAATATGTTGTCCACATTATATAAGCATATTATGACGAAGAACCAACCCCATAAATAAACAATACCTAGAAAACATATATTTAAAAAATTACAAGCAAACTTCGAAACTTTTTCATCATAACAGACGTTAAATTGACTTAGAATCATAAAAATACCACACTTCTCTTCCACACCCAATGTGAGATTCAGCTTAAGGGTTATTTACAGGTAAATGTATAGCTGTAAACGTTTACATTAGAAACTATAAAGGTTTCAAAGTCATGCTGTGATTTGGATTTCCAAAAATCAGTATCTGAGACAAGGATTCGTGTGCAGGTATTTGGAAGATGATCCCTGAAACCAGAGGAGGAAGCGGGGAGTTAGAGTGTTTGGACTCCCCACTCAAAATATTCACTGTGGATAGGGTTACCCCCTGGGCAACTGGGGACCATTCCTACAGGGAAGCGTCAGAGCCATTATGTAAGTGGCTCCCCTCCCCAAAAATGGAACACTAGGGCTTTTATGTGCTGAACCTGCCCTTGTTGACTTAGTGATGACTCCAGAGCCACTGCTTCCAGTCCCACGTGCAGAGTCATCTGCCTAGGGCGGCCACCAAGATAATCTGCCCTTTTTCTTAACTAAAAGTCAACTGATTAGATTTCCTAATTACAACTGGAAAATCCCTTCACCTTTGTTATAGCACATAACCTGATCATGGATGTCATAACCTCAAGTCCTGCCGACAATCGAGGAGAGATGATTACATAAGGCATGGGCCATTTGCATGTGGGGTTGATGCTGGGGTTCTTGTTCACGAAGCCGAAGAATGAGCTTAGCAAACAGTCAAGGTAGGAGAGCAAGGTACAGGCTTTTATTTAGAAATAAAGTTGAAGGACAGAGCTCCCAGCTCACACCAGGAAGGGACAAGAGAGTCCCTGGGTGGTGCATTGTCTAGGGGTTTTTATAAGCAAATGAGGATTTTTCCAGAACATGAAAAAAAGGCTTAGGGGTGTGGACTTGTACCACCTGCCCTGCCCTCAAGGTGGGCTGGGTTGTTCTCTGCTTGCTAGGGTTGTTTACAGTAAAGTCAGGGGTTATACTGAGATACTCTTCTTTATTTGTGAAACACTTAAGCATTCTAGGCCAAGTTGCTCCTGGCCTTTTGACTTTTAACTGACCTTACTGAAGATGTCTATATTCTTAGTCTGGTATCTTGATCCTAGAGGATTAGTGTGACCTGGACTTTGCATAATGCTTAACAGAGTTTCAAAAGGGACTTCTTTGCCCACTGTTATATTGCTGACTGTAAATAGCCCGCCCTGCTTTTTCTGGAGGCCCTCACCCTACTCTGACTACACCCATGGTCCTTGTCTCAGGGTGATGAGGGAGAATGACTTAAAATATCAATGAAATAAACTTCAGTTTCTAGAGGTACTGTACAAACAATGTCCATTACAAGCAGTACTGTATTATTTAATATACTGTGAATCCCATGAATTGACTCAAAATTACTTGTACGTCTAACATAGACCATGCATTCCATTAGTCATGGGATTTGAGCACTTACTACAGGAAAAGGTCCCTGACCTGTTGAGAAGATATAATTAAAAAAAAAACAACAACTAGCAAATAAATTAATCAAATAAAATATATTATGAAACATTTTATAAAGAGAATGAGCTAAGGAGAGTTATGAGGCAATTACTATAGGCAAAAATGTTGGAGGAGGTCTGGTCAAAAGAAATAACTTGAAATACTTGAGGAGAAGGGAGAAGCTACTTGTCTATGGTGCAGAGAAGAAGGAAAGCAGCCTAAAGTAGAAGAGAAAAAGGCAAAAGCGAGATGGTATTGTAGTCCATGAAAAAAATGTTTGGCTTTTATTCTAATTGCAAAAGAAAGCCCCTGGGAATTTTGTGCAGGGGCGGGTGAGAGTGAGGATTCTTTGAACACCCAGCTTGGCTGCTGCTTTGGAGAATGGTATTTTAGGAACTCAGAAACGGAAGCAGGGAGACCAAGTGGAAGCTTCTGTTAGTTAAGTTTTAAATTAAATTGGTGTCTGTTGCTATGGAATGGTGAAGATGGATTTGGAATATATCAGGAGTATAGCAAAGAGACTTTGAGATTTTGTTGAATGTCATAAGCATTAAGGAAAGAAAAAAGTGTGTGTGTTCTTCAAAAATTATTTCTATCATTGTTTTTCTTTGTTTTTATAATCCACGAATAAGTGAAATCATATGGTATTTGTCTTTCTCCACCTGAGCATAAAGTAAACTCACAGAGAAGTGACTAGTGGTTACCATTGGGGAGGGGTTGGGGTGGGTGTGTGTGGAGGGTGAGAGGAATAAAGGGGCATAAAAGTTCTCAATCATAATATAAGTTGGTCACAGGGATAGTAGTACAGCATGGAGAATACAGTCAATGACTCTGTAACATCTATGTTGACAGATATTAAACACACCAGAGGGAATGAGAATTTAATAATATGGGTAACTATTGAACTACTGTGTTGTATATTTGAAACCAGTATAAGATTGTAGATCAATGATACTTCAAAAAAGTACTTCTATTGAAAAGGTAATTCATTTTATTAAATTCAGATTTATATTTTCTAGGATATGTAGCCAAAGAAATGACAATTGGTTAGCAAGAAAATTGCTTTTAACCCAGAGTAAAATGCCGAAGCCTACTGAAAATTTACTTGTCAAATGTTTAGTAAAAAGAAAAGTAGAATTCTTAGAAATTAAATTTAAAAAACTGAGAAAATATGACAACTGTCTATTTTCCTAACAACTTAATAGAAAATGGGCATAATTACTTCAAGAGCCATTGAAAGAAGTGTTGTACCGTACAAATTACATCCTTGCACCAAATTTGAATGACTGCTTGTGGTTCAGTCTGTCTTCCAGAAACTAATTGCAAAGTCTGAATGCTGATAATTCACTGGGTGGTGCCTCTTCCCTTCAGAGAAGGAAGAATGGGATTAACATGTTTCTAAAATAGTCAGGTGAGCTTCTCATCATGATCAGTCAACTCTGATAAAACTTAACCTGATAAAATATTTAACCAGTGAAGCTGATAAAATATTTAGTGACTTTAGGCAATGTATCTATCTGCATATATCTTGCTATTTTCATCTAGTAATTATACCAGTAAATATCAGTTATTAATCTTTGTTTAGTCTTTGCAGCTTAGAAAGGATAAACTGTCACTTAATTATGACACTGGTATTTTAGATTTTTTTTTTAAGTAGCTACTGGATCAAAAAAATTATTGGTGACTTAAGCTGAATACTTTACTGGCATTCTTATAAATATTACAAGCAATTAATGTTTCCTTCATACTCTACAGTTATCTTCAAGGAAAATAGAATTAACAACCATGAAAATATTCACAGACAGTTCTACACGATGAGAGAACAAATGAGACTCATACAAGGGACCAAATGGAAGTGCTCTGATTTTCAATGTGCTATTATTGTAGGTTGAATATTAGTATCTAGTATGGAAAGTGTATTTAAAATGAATAAATATTTGAAGAATAAATAAAACAAAATCAACTATATAAGCATTTCTTAATACTACTGTTCACTGAAATTATAACGAACATGGAAAGACAATGTTAGGAAACTGCAATTGCCATCATCTCTGAGAAGCTATCCTTAGTTTCACGGAGTGAAAGGAACGGTCTGATTTTGCACGGTGCTCTTGTTCTCTGAATAAATCTCTATCCCTTACTTTGTAACGTAAGGCACTAGTTAGGAACTTTCTCTCCTTTCTCTCCACAACCACTACCCTCCTCTCCTCATCTAGGGTAAATCCGTAAAAGGTGAGGGAAAAAAATCACACTTATTTCTCATTTTAGGTGCTAGTAGAGTACAGTTATTTGATCTGGAAAAGCTTAATATGGGTTGATATTAAGTGAAAGTGAAGAAGAACAGAGGGAAGAGATTGAAGAGGAAAAGGAGGGGAACTATGGTCATATCTCTCTCTTCTACCCAGTGTTTCCCTTTCCACACCACTATCACTGTATAATGCACAGGTGAGGCATACAAGGCACGTGGTCAAAACCATTATCAGTGGGACAGAGTAAGTACATTCTGCTCAGAGAGGGCGGGCCGAGCAGTTACCTTTCAGATGGAGTAAAGAGTGGAGGAGAACAATCCAATCTGCTGGCAAGCTCTACTGGAACCCCTACAGACACACAGATACAGTTTATTTTGGGCTCAACACCTCTGCACATTTACCACAAACACACATATTCAAACACATGCATTACACACACACACACACACACACACACACACACACACACACACACACACACACTATGATTTTGTTTTACTATTTATCCCAGAGATGGCATCACCCAGATATTTTTTTAAATTAGAAAGTAGAGTCCATGATTTGGAAAAAAAATAAAAATAAATTAAATACAAGTTACCCTTCATCAGGTAGTAAAAATAACATAAGCCTCAAATCTGATGATTATCACTTCCTTGTGTCATTGGTAAGGTATTTAACTACCATGAGTTCCAACTTCCTCATTTGTGAAATGTGAACTTGTGCAGTTTAGATCATTCTCCATTTCTCATCTCCTACCACTCTCATCCAAATTATATCTCTGGATGCTGATAGTCTTTGCTAGCCTGGTGCTTTGGGTGTATTTAAAGTGGAGTATCTGAGCTTTTATTTGAAAGGATAGACCCAAATACATTTAAGTGTATTGAGGGATCACTTAGGCTTATATGCTAGGCAATCACTTTGTAGGTACATAAAAGAAAATGAGATTGTGTAATTCTCTAGTACTCTTAAATGTGATTATTAAATTAAGTTAGCTTCGAAACCAGGAATATATGTAGACTATACGGAGTCATTGAAACAAATTTCATTACTTATGAAAATGCAATATCTATTAAAGGGGACCAGATATTTTAAGGCATATTCCTGTGTTACTAAATTATTAAATAATACCAAACATTAATTTTAAATCTAGCTCTTTATGTATTAGAAGTTATATTTTCTATAATGTTTATCAATTTATACTAATACAGCAAACTTAAAAGCTCATTCACTGTGAGCTGTAAGACTTCATTCATGGTTTTCTTATATTTTACTTTTAAAAAGGAATAAAAGAAGTGAAAAGTTTGTTCTCCATATCTTGTCCTTTTTAGTTTACATGGGATTTTATTTCTTTGTAAAATTCTGTAAAAATACAGAATACTTTAAAAACATTTGGCCATTAATTTTTAATAATTTATTGACTGTCTACTCTGTGCCAAGTTCTGGTTCAAGCTACAAGGATGCAGCAGTTAAAAAAAAAAACACATCCTGCCTCCACTGCCATGACCACACCCATGGGGAGACCCTGCAGACACAGGAGTGCGAGCCAGGAGCCATGGCTCCCTCGGCTGTTGGTGGGCCCAGATCTGTTCCTGTGAGCAGCACTGGCATGCACGGCAGGCTCACCTGCAGCTAGCTCTTTCGGCTGTGCCTCTCCTCCCCCTCCCCGACTTGACTCAAGCCACCGGCCTCCCCTGCTGTGAGCCTATCATGAGCCCAGCAGCCAGGATAGCACACACCAATAGCTGGGCCCCTGCAGCTGCCAGTGTGCTCACAGGTGGTATCAGTCCTCACTGAGAAGCTGGCTGCAGTTGAGCGCAGTTGTGCAGCCCATAGACTGGAGATAGAACTGGATCTGGGCTCAAAAGCAGCTGTGGGGGTAGGGGTGGTCAGCGAGCACTTTCATGACTGCAGGATCTCACTGGAGGCACACAAATGTCAGCAGAGGCTGATGAAGGCAGGCCAGCAGCCTACAAGTGCATGTCAGGAGAGGCCACCTGCAAGCATGTGCGGGGCAGCGGGGTTCCTGTGGGTGTCTGGGTGAACATCTTGCACTAACACAACCACTAAGGCCTGGGAAGCTGCCAAGTGGAATCCCAGGCTTTGATGAGGAGGACAGAGACAACAAAGTAGGAAGGGCCTCGGGGGCTGGTGTCTGCCAATGTGGATACCTGTGGGGTGAAAAGTGAATAAACCCCTAGGGCCCTCTCAGGGGTCCTGGGCAGCTGTGCTGGCCTTGGTTTCTCCAGGGGGATGCCTGCTAGGGTCTGCTGCACAGTAGGCCACCGGGAACTGCAGTTCCTTCTGGTGTGTGGCTGATACTGGTGGCCTCAACCCTTCTTCCTGGTTCCTAGCTGCCTCTGTATGTCCCAGTTTTGCTGGTCTCCCGGTGGGGTGAGAAGCCTGGGCGAGCCCCGGCTCATCTTGCTCTCCCTTTCCTGGAGAGGCAAACCCTTTCTAGCAGGGGCGATCCCTCTAGGCACTGAGCTGTGCCAGCCTGGAGAAAAGGATGATGCAGGTGAAAAGAAACTGTTCTCCCCTCCTTTTTTGTGTGATGTCCACGGGGGGTTGGAGGCAGGCCAGCAGCCCACAAGTGCACATGTAGAGAGGTTGACTGCAGGGCCAGTTCCCAGAGGCTGGCCTCTCCTTCTTCATCATCTGGGTGACATCAACCACCAACTTGACCTTGATTTTTTAATCACATTGACATAAGATTTATTTAATACCCCAGATATAAGAAGTTTCTTATCAGGCATTTTCACTGAAAAGAAAAAATATAATTTACATTTCATTAATTTCCATGTTGACTTTCATTGTTTTAAGGACATGTTTCAGAGTTTTATGGACATGTCACTCAAATACAGTATAATCATTTATATTTCTCTGATTCCACAAATAGAAATAATTTCCCCAAAGATTGTATTTCAATATTTTTGTTGTTATCTGTCTACAACTATTAAAATCATAAGATTTTCTTTTTCTATGTGTTCTAGAAAGTCTAAGAGATTATCAAGTTTGCTTAGGTTCAATAGTTTGGCAACCCAAAATGTTCCTGAGTACTCCATTTATAAAGTTCATTTTGAAAGGCCCCAATACTGTTGATACTTATATAACTGCTCTTTGTTTCATTCTTACAAAATGCAGAAGGCACTAGGGAGTGATTGCAATGGATTACAAACATGAATATTTCAGTACTTTAAAGATTCCTCCTCAGCATATTGCAGAGTGTAAAACAAAGTGTTATTTAAGCCATATTGAGGAAAAAATAGCAACTATGAGATTCCTAAAACTAAAGCCTATCAGTAGCAAATGCTTTCTTAATGAAAAGTTACCATGAAATGGTTTGAAGGATGATGGTCAAAAAAGACCTAATAGTTTTCATAAATAAATAAAATAAAAGATAATTTCTAGTCATTTTGGCCATTTTAGAAAAGCAAAAATCAAGAGACAATCTGAAGGGCTGGAAATTTTTTTTCATTCACTCAAACTTGTACCTGTTCACAGGTCGTATTTGTTAATGGATTCTAGTTTGACACCTCACTGGTACTTAAAATATGTTAATTGTTACTTTCTTAATTTAAAATTATAACTATAAATATGATAAATGATAGTGAGACTTAGAATAAGATTTTGGGAACTCTGAGGCTAACTTGTTCTCCTATTACTCTTTTTAATTGGAGACCAAGCAGGAAATAGATTGCATTAAAATCATGGAAAATTCTATGACAGCTTAAAATGGAATAGAAAAAAGATTAACAATTCTTTATAAAGAACACCTAAACAGAATTGGAAATCACTTTAGAAAGCTATTCTAAAGAGCATATGCTTAAGAGAAACCTAGTAATGGCATTTGAGAACATGGAAAAAATATTAAGTAATACAAATTAAAGCATCTTAAGTAGCAGAATAAAAGTCACATAGGATCAAATGCCCAGATTGCAATAATGACTCAGTATTGAATAACTTTACCTAAAATAACATAGAATTTCATTTTCTGGAGATGTTTAGACTACAGTATTTTCAATATAACCAGTCCTAAAATGAAAGAATAAGTGGCTGTATGTAAACATTGTTTCTTAGCCATAGTGCTACAAAGCATCTAATTGATAATCAAATGGAAGGTCTTGCTAATAAATTATTTAAGTTTTCAATAACAAAACTGTGAGTGTGTGTATGTGTGTGTGAAAAAGAGAGGCTTGTTTCAATTGTGTTGAGATAGTTGCAACAGATCGCTGCTTTCACAGTAACACAAGCCAGACCTGCTGAAATATCACAGCTTCCCTGAAACCATCAGAGAACTAATATGCAAAGAAACATGAAGTGGTCTGTCTTTCATGAGGAAGTACAGACCTGTGGCTCTTCTCATTATTGGCAGAGTGTTGAAAGGTGGAAAACCCATCGCAGATGGAGGTAAGTTGCAGATGACCCCAAAGCAGAGAAACCCCTCTTACACAGTCATCAAAGAGATGTGTCTAAGCATAGAAAGCAGAGGTCAGAACTAAAGAGAAAAGTGAATTATCCCTTGAACATAGCATTGGCAGCAGGATATTGAGCGCAGAGAGAATTATACAGTATAGGAAATGAAGGCTCAGCTATAAAGCACAAAAGATTTATTGAATCTCATCTCTCCACTGATCTCAAGTCTCAAAGAAGAGAAAGTTCTGATCTTATTCTTAAAATTATTTGAACCTAGTTGTATACTGATTCAAGTTAATCATTCAAAATGCCCAAATTCTGTTCAACTATTAATCAGATTGATTCAGCTCCCCACTCAAGTAATCTGAGGAAGAGCATGCCATTTTAAGAAGTGAGCAATATCATAATACATGTGAATAAGAAAGAAAATATGACTCATTGTTGTAAGAGAAAATATCAGAGTAGAAACAGGCACAAAGATGTCCCTGATACTGAAATTATCAGAAAGTGACATTAAAATAATTATAATAAAAATGCTAAAATACATATTGAAAATTGTGGACATTGTGCATTAAGATACAGGCAAATTCATCTGAGAAAAAGAAACTAATAAAAATACAATAAAAATTTTAAAGTTAAATTAAAAATACAATATCATATATAAAGAAGTCACTGATATTTTTTAAATATAATATACTGAACAGTAGGGAAAATGTACTTGACATCAATAAAAATACTTATACTGAAAAACAGTGTAAAAAAAGACTGAAAAACAAAGAGTTTGAGATCTGTGGTATAACATAAAGTGGCCTTGCACATCGTAATTGGGCTGTCAAAAAGGAAAGGAGAGAGAAAGTGGAGCAGAAGAAATAAAGACATAACAACTGAGAGCCTCCAAAAGTCAATGAAAAACATCTACTGCAAATTTAAGACGCTCAGGACACCCACAGGATAAATACAAACATATTGCCTGTTTGATGCTTAATTTTATGTGTTAACTTCACTGGGCTAAGGGATGCCCAGTTAACTGGTAAAACTGCTTCTGAGTCTGTGTGCAAAAGAGTTTCCAGAAAAGATTAGTAATTGAATGGTAGATTGATTAAAGGTGAGTGTGCGCACCAAAGTAGGTGGCTATCATCCATTCCTTTGATGGCCTGACAAGAACAAAGAGGCAGAGGAAGGGCAAATTTGCTCTCTGCTTGAGTTGGGACATCCTTCTTCTCCATCTTTATCCACTGATGCTTCGGGTTCTTGAACCTTTGGATTCAAACTGTACTTCATGCCATTGGCTCTTCTGGTTCTCAGTTCTTCGCATTTGGACTGGAATTACAGCACTGCCTTTCCTGGTCTCCAGCTTGCAGATGTCAGACTGTGGGACTTCACAGCCTCCATAATCATATGTGTGAATCACTCATAATAAATCTGTTCCTACATATCTATAGATATCTATACATTCCTTAATAGTTCTGTCTCTCTGGAAAGTCTAATTCACCCAGAAATAAGTGTATGCATTCTCTAAAACTCATCAAATTGAACAATTATATCTTTGTACTTTATTTTATGCAAATAATACGATTAATTTTTAATAAGGGAGTGAGAAAGAATGAATGGTTGAATAATAAATAAACTATTAGCATTATATATTCCAATTTAGTGTGATATAATTCCTTAGTTCCCAGAAGATTGTCTAGTTCTAAAGGAAACAGACTCAGAAAATTTAAATTATACTACAGGAAAAGACATTTAGAAATAAATGTATAACAATAAAAATTTGTGAGAGGCAGAATGAGCCTCATTGGTGGTCATGAGTCAGATCAGGCAAGATAGCATTTTGAAATAAATGCTCTAAAGGAAGGGAGTTAAAGAGCAATGTGAATAAGAGAGAGACAGCTAATCTATTAGGACTTCTCTTCTTTCCAAGACATGTCATACTTATATTCAGATATCCACCCAGCTGATACTTTGGTGAATTTATAAATGTTTTTGTTATGTTTTGTTTTGATTTGATTTTTCCTGACTACTGGTGTAATTCTATTTTCAAAATGAGCAAACATGCATGAGTTCAGTATATCTGTTTTGTTTGTGCTGGAGATCTAGAGGGTCTCTACATAAAGTAGTTGCACTATTGTAACCTTCATCTTATTTTTTCAAACAATGGTATTGCATAAAATATTTATGAATGACATAATTTATGTTCTTTCAAAGTAACCAAAAAGCTAAATGGACTATCTGACTAGATTAGTGCACAATCTCAATATGCTGTACACTTCTGAGTAGAGTTGATTCTTTTCTTGCTAATCTACAAAGTGGATGTTTTTCTTATAATTTAATGGCAGCTTGAAAAAAATAATTATCTACACTATAGCATGAAACATGAGAAATAAGGAACTTCATTTATTTGAGGATCATTTTATCCTATAGCCTGCTGACAAATGGAAATAGTTGCCAAATAAATGTCAGGCAAAAACTCTTCAGAAATGTCTTTTTTACACTGTCTTGCATTATAGCACCAATACTTAGATTGGGGGTATTCTGCTAAGTGAAATAAGCCAGGCAGAGAAAGAAAAATACCATATGGTTTCATTTATTTGTGGAATATAAAAGCAAAACAAAACAAAATGAACAAAACAGAAATAGACTCACAGACACTAAGAAGTGACTAGTGGTTACTGTGGGGGAGGGGTTGTGGTGGGTGGGCAGGGAGGGTGAGAGGGATAAGGGGTCACAAAATCTCAATCATAATATAAGCTGGTCATAGGAATGGTAGTACAGCATGGAGAAGATAGCCAATGATTCCATAACGTCTTCCTATGCTGACAGACAGTAACTGCACTAGTGGGGGTGAGAATTTAATAATGTGGGTAACTGTTGAACCACTGCGTTGTAGACTTGAAACCAATATAGGATTGTATACCAATGATACTTCAATATAAAAAAGAACCTCCTCCAAAAAAAGAATACTTAGATTATTTGTATTCTGATAGAGCCTATTTGAATCATAGTAACTTCTTTAAGTATTTTCAAATCACATACTATTTCTAGATTTATGGATATTACAGGGCCTCTGAAGTCTAGAAATGTATGTCATATATCATAGCTGTGTGTTTTCCAATTTCAAGTTGTATTTGTTCCTCTTTGACAAATCCCTCTATGAGAAAATATCAAAATGTTATAAAATTACTGGAGATAAAATGTGACTCATATTTATTATAATCATTTAAAACATATATAAAGTTTTATATAATAGTTAATTGCCTGTATTTATTCTATTTAGTATATATTTCTCTATACTTAGAATAAAAAAAGGAGATTTTAAAAATCTTTTTCTAGTAAGAGTAAAAACTAAAACAAAGGCTTCCAACTTCTCTTATGGTACTCTCAATGTCTCAAATCCTGAAAATACTACTGAATTATTCCAATGAATATGTCAACAGAAATATTTCTGAATTACTGACTCCTAAAATGAACACAGTCTATAAAGGATATAAAATAAGAAAGGGCAAATTACCAGCTTTGAAGTGCAGTTTCAGACAACCCTATAATCGTATTACTCAGTAATTCCAGTGTCATTGTGAAGGAAAATGTCAGTCTTAGGCACAATAACAGCCAGTGATATTATGGTTTTTTTTTTTAAGACAGTAATGACTGCAGTATATCATTTGAAGCATGTCTCTGAAACTCAAGCTTAAAATGAAGGGTCACAGGCACTACTGGTTACCTATGGTGTTAAAGACATTTTGTCATTTTATTCTTGATATTATTCTTAATATCATTAGATACATATTTGTTTTTAGTTTTAGATTTATAAAGAGAAATATTCCACTTACGACTCTGCAGATAAATAACAGGAAAAAGAAAGCAAATACTTCAGCACTTAACTAATATATATATATATATATAGTCCCCCAACTGCTGTTATACTTCTCATAGCATCATTGGTGATTTCATTGAAAGTTCAAGACCCAAAAAGAAAGATTGATAATAGACTGAAAAGACAAAGAGGGCTCCTGAAAGTCTGTCATAATACTTCACTTTTTTATTATTCTGCCAAAGACAAAAAAGGTTTAGCAATCCTTTGTGGTAACAATCTTAATGGGAAAAAAATCCATCACTTTTATCTGGGCACATATACCACAAATATAGAAATCCAAAGTCGCTAGAGGTTATAAAAAGCAATGCTCAAGATGAAGTAAGACTGAGTTTTACTCACACTTTAATTTTGCCTTCTACCTTTTTAAATGATATCTGTAATTTCCTTTTTTTCACAGGTTTTTCCATGTAAGAGGGAATATAGCATAGCAAGAATGGCTCAAAGGCTTTTTTTTCTTAGAGAAATAAAGTTGAATGTAGAGAAAAAAATGTGAAGTAAAGATAAAACCTTGTTTTACAATGTTTAATATGGCTTGTATTAAGAAATCTGGAAGACAATACTCTAATTCATCTAGAAGTAGCAGTGATGAGAAAAGTAGGGTAGGGCATTTTGTGATCCAGATGCAGCTACACACATAGGAATTTATCACAGACCTGAGGGGCTGGTTTATAGAAGCTGCTGGTGTAAAATAAGTGAAAAAGTGCTATAGAATACTAAAGTGACTCCTAGTGTTTGTGACAACCAACAGACGGGGGAAAAATGGTTTGTAGGATAATGAATATCTTTTCTCTGTGAGCAAAGATAGTATTTTATTATCTCTTTATTCATATCTGCTCTGAGAGCTTTCATACATCCTATGATGTCAACAGATGATGTCCAGAAAAATTGTAAAATCAGTCTAATTGTATATTGATGGGTATTTCATCTCTATTTTTATCCCTACTAATTAAACAACTAGATGAACATATTTCAGAAAAAATATATACTTTTTTTTTAGAAGAACAGAAACAAGAAAGGAATCAAATTTTTAAAAATATTTTGTTGAGAGTTTTCAGGTTATTTTTATGTGGTTATATAAAAGAAACTATTTTAAATAGACTACCTCTATTGATTCTAGATTTATTTTTCCCAGATTTAGTACTTTTTGTACATGATGGTAACATAAGATCAATTTAGATAAAACTATCAGTAATTCCAGGAGGAAAATATGTTCTCAGCCTGGGGCAAATTACCTTTGAAGCTGAAATTAGTCAAAGGGAGAAATAGAGTGGGAGAAACTTGTATTTACTGCTTGCAAGAAGTTGTCCACATCTGCTCCCCTGTGTCTCTTCTGGCCCAGCTGCCAAAAGGGATGCCACCAAACCTCTCTGGTCCAGATATACCCTTGCTTCCCCAACCCTTATAATTAACTATTGATATGGAGATGAACTACTTCTCTCCACCCATTGGAAACACTGATATGGAGATGCACTAAATCCAGATAAGAGACTCTGGAAATATTGCAATTTTTCCCATGGCCCACCCCTCCAGAAATCTGACCTCACATTCTATTTGCTCCCCATCTTCCAGAATGGACCCTGTGCAAGAAAACTGGAGCATTGTAACCAGACTAAGAGCATACAATAACAAGAGCAATAAAATGATAATCCTCAAGGTAGAGGATTGAGTTAGGTTCAAATTCCTATGCAAATTAAGTCCATAGCTTGCCCATCCACAGGCACCAGTAGCTGAATGGGTAGGGAGTTCAAAGCAATCATCACACGGCAGCTGCAGCCAGGAGGTAGGTCCAGGCCACAAGGCCTCTAGAAGAAAATAACCTTAAGGGCAATAAGATACATGTTTTAATGACACCAGCATAGGCAAATCTTGTCCATCAGATAGGATGCATGCAAGAGAGTGGTCCTGTGATAGGACAGTGGCAGGGATGGGGTCTCATCCTGGTTTAGTATACCAGACCTTCACCCCACTCCCTGTGGGAGTTACAAATGGGTCAGTATACAGGGATATGGGAGGTACATGCCCTGGGCATAAAGATAAAACAAAACTTCCCCATAAGATACTCTTACCTCCCAGACATTTTAGGTACACTATCGTGATCTTTGGGGGCCATTCTGCTGTTACTCCAGGAACACACAGGAGGCCAGCTCCAAGACCTTTTCCCCAAGGTGCCAGAAGGGCTATCCATCACTGATCCATATGTCAAAATATCCAGAGCCATGTCCACTCAGCAGAGTCTCCAGGGTTTAATGCAGTTGGGGTTGGCAGAAGGATGTTGCTCTCCTGGCCACAGAATGCTGCTCTGCTGGCCATATCCTGGCTTCAACAACTCCTCTTTGTTTTGCATGTACAGTTGTATAGGAAAGGAAGAAATGTGTGTCAGCATGTCCACAGGGCTTAAGGCTCCCTTTTGGGTCTTCTCATTCAAATGTCATAGCACTTTCCATAAGAGAACTGACCAGCCCCACAGAGTATTGGTGTCTGACTTCAGGCCAGATTTCAACAAACTATTGTACCTCTCTATCATGCCTGCATCAATAGGGTTATATGGTACATGAAACATCCACTTTATTCTTAATTGCTGCAGTCATTCTTGTAACACATGTCCAGTAAAGTGGGTGCCTGATTGCTCTCAATCACCTGCAGCTGGCCATCAGCTGCGAAGAGACACTCTAGACCACAGTATGGTAAATCACCCTGTTTAGGCCTAACTGCCCTGATGGCTGCTGTCAGCCAATCCAGAAGCACCTGATTCCCTGAGGTGTGATGGGCACTTAGCAACCAGTGCTGAAGGGAAGGGTGACTTTTCAGGAAAGCCAGTCTACACACTTTAGAACCCAACATAACAATGTATTCCACCCCCATATCTCAGCAACACAAAGGCTATGTAGGCAGAAGTTCCTAGGGCTTCTGCCAAAACTGGATGTTCATGTCCACCAGCTCACCCTGGGTACAGGTGTGGAACATGGAGTGCTCCACAACCTGGGGAGGGGGTTTCTTCTCCTGCTGAGGAGCCTGTGGTTGTTGCATTTTTACTTTCATAACTGCAACTGGGCGGGCCTTTAATACAGGAGGGGCTGGTGCCTCAGGCGGTGGCCTCAGCAACAGTCTGCCCTCGGCTCCACCCCCTCACCCTAACCCAACATCTCCTCTGTAGTCTCTGGGGATGACAAAACTACTCCTTACCTCACCTCCACCATGGCCTCCTGCAATGTGGATTCTCCTGTTGCCTCCTCCCTCACTGCTAATGTATCTTTCAGGAGCATGACCTGTCTTCTCAATAACTGTCTCTCTTTCTTAAGGGCATCCCCTAGGTCATCACGCAGATCTTCCAGGCGACACTGAAATATGTCTCTCTCCTGCCAAAGTGTGTCTCCCACCTCAATAACTCCTTCTACTATCTCAAGAAATAAACAGTCCCGGCTCAGGGCCACTCAGGGCCTCTAAGCAGTCTTCTATATCACAGAGGGCTAATTCCACAGCTTCTGGTATCTCCACCCTTCCCCAATTCTGTGGAAGGGCCCACCCATCTAGAAGGTGTTTTACCCTAGACCAGTTTCCCACTAGGGGCTCCCCAAGAGGAAGCCACATGGATATGGGTGAAGCGCACCATCTATCGCTACAGCCCCCGGGGCCTCCCCACCATCCCTAGGGGCAGCCTGCCCAAGCATGACACCCATGAAGACAGATTTCAGGTTCAGAGTTCCTGCTGACTTCCACCAGGTGTATCTCTGAGGGGAAAATATGGTCCCAACACCAGGGCAAATTACGTTTGAAGCCAAAATCAGTCAAAGGGAAAAATGAAGTGGGAGAAACCCATTTATTGCCTACAAGTAGTCATCTACTTCTGTTCTCCCATGTCTCTCATGACCCAGCTGCAAAAAGGGATGCCACCAAACCTCTCTGGTTCAGATATACCCTCGCTCCCCTCACCTTTCTAATCACCTATTGATATGGAAACTGACTACTTTTCTCCACCCCTTGGAAACACCTACTGGTATGGAGATGCACTAAGGCCAGATGCGAGATTCTGAAAATATTTCAATTTAGGCACACCATCCATCCATGTCTCAGTTTGAGGAGTGTGGAGTGTGTGTGTATGTTTACATAAGCATGCAAACACACACCATAGTATATTTCTATATGTAGTTTTACAAGAAGATGGTGACTTAACTGAGAAGTTTTGGGAGATATCCTCATATATGTTAAAAAGTCTGCATTATGACTACTAAAACTTTTATCAGAACTAGAAAAAATATAATCAAGTCAAGCTTATTTTTCATTATTGCAAAGATTTGTGTGCAGTATTTTGTTTAGCTTATCCAATACACTTACTTGTATGTGTTTATGTATAGAGCTGGATGAATAAGGTAGCAGAGAATTGTAGGACAGGAAAGTCCACAAAGACTCACTGGAATCTGTTTATAGTGCATTAAGATTTAGATAAATTTTGAAGGCAAGTCCCAGTCTTCAGAATATTCTAATTAAATCTAATCAATTTCTAATATGATCTTCCTTATTCACATCTGCTCTGAGAGCTTTCATAAACTCTATGATGCCAATAGATGATCTCAATTTAAACCACAATTTTCCTCACAGAAATTTAAATTTTAAGTACCATCAAAACTATATCCTAAATGTATGCCATCACATGTAAGTCCCATGTGTGTGTGTGGTGGGGGTGGGGGGTCTCTATTATCCCTGGAATCATCCTGTTAAGAAATCAACGTCTCTTCTTTCCATGGTCTTACTTAATTTTCTTGGCTGTGACTGGACATACAGAATACTCTCTGATGCACTTACGTGGTTACTGAGGAATAAAACTTACCCTATCTTGCTCATAGAAAACTTAATGCCTAATCTGTGAACAAATAATATCTAGAACTCATTATTCATCCATTCCTAGTACTTTACTATGTGCCACTACTTGTGACCTCCTTTGGAGAAGGAGAAGACATGAATACGAGAGGAATATTTAGGGGGAAGAAGTAACAAATTCTTCCTTAAGAACATATACAGAAAGTCATACAGCAAGTATACTATTTCATTTCATTCATTCATTCACTAAATCATACTTTTATTTAACAAATGAATATTAAGTACCTATTATGTGCCAGGAGTCTAAGTTATTAAGGGTCTTAACTGTTGTATCTTACATAGAAAAGTCCTTACCCATTTTAAGATTATACAATTATCATGGCTGGATATATTTCTAATTAGTTTTAAATTTACCTTTCAATCCATCTGAATTTTATTCTGTATATGATGCAAGGAAAAAATGTAATGTTGTCATATTTTATTTAGGGCTTTTATTTTTATTTATTTCACTTTTAGTAAAACTGCTGAGGCAGTTTTTTCAGACGATTTATTAAGTGACCTGTCATTTTTGCATTGATAAAAAATGTGGTATTTATTATTAACTAAAGATGATACAATATTATGGTTATGGGCTCACATTTTGACGCTAAGTTTCCTGGGTTCAAATTTTGGTACACATCTGCTCAGTCAGTTTGATCAGGCTATTCAGCTTCTCTGTGCTTCTGTTTCCTCATAAAAATATATATATATATATATACACAAATAGTTCTTGCCATTTGGTATTACTTATGTGATTTACTGAATATATAAAGTATATAGAGAGCAGTATTTGATATAAAAAGGAAGAATTTAGCTATTTTTATGCCTGGATACACATATTTCCATGGTTATTTTTTAGGGGTTTTTGATTGTATTGTTTTTATCTATTTAACACTCTTGTGTTCAAACTCTGAATTTGTTTTTATATCAGTAGACTTAATCCTTTTTTTGTCTGTTTTTTTTTTCTTTTGCAAATTAATTTGCTATTTTGAATGTTTCTGCTCCAAGTAAAGCAGTATTACCAACTCAGCCACTAAATAGTTACCTGGAAATCATGTATTAATTTTGGATAGAACTGACATTTCTGAATATTAGTTTTAGGGATATGACATGTTTTAAATTAATCCAAACATGCTTTTCTGTCTTTTAATAGTCTTGCTGGTTGATTTTAATAAATATAGCACAATGATTTTATTAAGTACAGTGTTAGGTATTTGATAATTTGACTTTCATTGTGAATGAGATAATTTTCCAAATATTTTATAATAAATTATTACACACATATTGGAAATCCAATGCTTTTGCTTATCTGTATTTTAATCATGTTACATCCTCTCTTTATATTTAGAGGTTTCCCAATTAATATTGCAAATCTATGTGTAGAATATTGTTTCCTCTGAGTTTTTTTAAAAAGTCAATGTCTTATAAAGCTCTCTTGGACTTTGGGTCAGGTTTCATTTATGCATATCATTTCCTCCCGTTCTCAGTACAATATCCACTTTTTCTACCCTTCTTCAAATTACCTTTAATTCCTTGTTTCCATTTTTACCTACTTACAAAGAGAAAAAATGTGCACACCAGTGCTTTATAACCATTTTTAATTTAATGGACTATTCATATATGTCTACATAAGACACAGGTTACACTTCACTGTGACATTCTGGGGAATCTGGACTTAATAATTAAGTGGATGCTTCTTAAAAAAATGGCACTGGTGAAATGAATAGATTTATACAATTTCAGAACAAGGCACTTAATTACATAAACCCAAACCTGTGTAAAAGCTGTGTATTTAAGATTTATTGACATAAATAAACTATAAAATGAAGCTCATTCATAAAAATCGGGAGTAGTAACCTATTCATCAACCCAGAACCTACAACTTCAGCTGTTTTATGAAAATTTTCCTTTTCTTTTAGATACTATAAGATTAATAAAGTATTAAATAAGTGTAAAATTAGATTCATGTAGAATTATGGAAAGCCTAAAAATATAAAAATGCAGCTGTGAAAAGTTTAAAATAATGAAAAATATAAAAACAAATTCCTTTTATTAAGCACCTCTGCTGTATGTGTGCATTTGTTTTATACTTACAATGTGCATTCATTTTTTTTTTTGTTTTACTAGCTTTTTAAGGTGGGTTTAGCACTTGAGAATTAAATTCATTTGCTTCAAATTTGTAATTAAAAATATAGAACATTTTGCTAAATAATTCTGTAATCAATGAATGTGTTTGAAAACTGTATTTAGTCAATAATCTTCATTTACTAAATTATGAATGTTAATAGAGAGGTTTAAATTATTTTGTATTTTCAATAAATATTAATCATTTGAAAATAAGTCTGATATATTCAGTATTAAACAAAGCTGCAATAGTAATGTTTTTATATTAAATATATCTGTACATCAGCTTACCTATTGACATCTTTTCAAAAATACTTAATACTAATATTTTCAAGTTGCTGTGGTAGCCCATTAAGACCAGAAGTAATTTTTGTATTGCATTTCCTGTGACAAATACAAGCTGTAGCTGAATGTCATTCCTTTTTCCTATATACTTTCTAGATAGTGTGTTTAATAGCAAAACCATGCTGTAGGATTTACCATGATTAAAATCCACTAGACTAATCTCCCTAAGATCAAATCTCCTAATAGAGAGTCAATGGCTTGTGAATGCATGCATGAAAGAAACTATTGCTTTTTTCTGCTTCATATATGCTGGAAATTAATACTGGATTTTCTAATGCTCAAACATTTCTCTGTTTTAAATTAAATAAATGAAGAAATTGGTTGCTGGCTTCAAAGATTTTTTTTTTTTTTACAGCTTCCTCACTTCTCTTGGCCTATGGAATTGAAGAGAATTAGGGCTTTGCTCTGGACTAGGCTTTAGCTGAACAGGATGTTGTGGCTGGTTTGATCTTCTGTCCATACTGCTAGGATGTTCATTTCAGCAATAAGGCTGTTTCACTTTCTTATCACTCATGTGTTTGCTGGAGTAGCACTTTTAATTCCTTTCAGACATTTCCTCTGTATTCACAACCTGGCTGACTGTTTATAGCAAGTATTTATAGTGTTCGGCTAATGATATGCCTTCCTCACTAAGCTTAATCATTTCTAGCTTGTGATTTAAAGTAAGAGATGTGAGACTCTTCCTCCCACTTGAACACTTAGAGGCCGTGGTAGGGTTATTAATCGGCCTAATGTCAATACTGTTGTGTCTCAGTGAATAGGGAGGCCCAAGGACAGGGAGCGAGGCAGGGAAATGGCCGTCGGTGGGGCAGCCAGAATACACGTGTTCAGAGATCAAGTTCTCTGTCTTATATGCGTGCAATTTGTGGAACCCCAAAACAATTTCAATAGCAACATTAAAGATCAGTGATCACAGGTCACCATAACAAATATAATAATAATGAAAAAGTTTAAAATACTGTGCAAATTATCAAAATGTGACACGGAGAAACGAAGTGAGCAGAGGCTGTTGGAAAAATGGAGCTGGTAGACTTGCTGGACGCAGGGTTGCCACAAAACTTCAATTTAGGAGAAGTGCATATCTGCAAAATGTAACGAAGCAAAGCGCAATAAAACCAGTTATAGCTGTACCGTACCCACCCTTCCTCTTGAAATAATGGAAGATGACAAATGCCTGTGTGATAAGATGAAGTGGGGTGTGCTACTAGGGACCTTCTGAGGATTCATCAGAGGGAGAATCATCTTGGTCGACCCTGGGTAACAGAAATGGTGGGAAAGAAAACCTCAGAGAGTGAAACCACAGGTAAGGGAGGACTACAGCGTCTCTAGCAAGCACCTATAAAGATGCTGTTGTCACGGGAGAGCTGTCAGGGCATAGCCAAACCAAAAAAAATAATAACAATTAGAAGTTCAGCATCTATAGCTTGGCAGACAGCAGGGTAAGGAGAGATCAGCACAGAGATAAATGTTGCACGTGAGACACCGGTTTCACAGGCACAGAGGTGCTTTGTGGCAGGGACTTCATGCAATTGAAGGTTAAAGTTTCTATTATCAAAATGTGTAGGATTTAGAGTGGGTCAACTAGTAATACAATGTTTAGGAATGCTGTCTCTTTTAAAAAGTAGACAACTGGATTAAATATCCTAAAAACAGTTTTAATTAAAAAAAATTTTTTTTCAACAAGGATACTCCTATGAAATATCTTAAGTGAATGTGTGTGTATTAGAAAATGAAAAAATCAGTGAACCCAAACCTAAAGTATATTAAACTTAATGTCTTAACATAGTAATGTAAACAGAAGCATGATTTTAATTGTATAACTTGCTCTCCCACTAAGCTGGGCATTCTCACTGGCAGAAATAAATAATTGAAAATTTAAAGCCCACCTTATATTTCAGAGCCATACCGCTGGTGAAAAAAATGCCCAATGCAAATTTTTTTTCCTTGGTTTGCGCAAGGTGATGGGTGGGTAGCTGATGATATCTTACCCCATGTACTTTTTTTTTTGCTATTATTAATATACAAGTACATGAGCAACATTATGGTTACTAGACTCCCCCTTTTATCAAGTCCCCACCACATACCCCATTGCAGTCACTGTACATCAGCATAGTAAGATGTTATAGAATCACTACTTGTCTTCTCTGTGTTATACTGCCTACCCTGTGCCCCCCCACTACATTATGTGTGCTAATCGTAATGCCCCTTTTTCCCCTTATCCCTCCCCTCCCACCCATCTTCCCCAGTTCCTTTTCCTTTGGTAACTGTTAGTCCATTCTTGGGTTCTGTGAGTCTGCTACTATTTTGTTCCTTCAGTTTTTGCTTTGTTCTTATATTCCACAGATGAATGAAATCATTTGATACTTTTCTTTCTCCACCTGGCTTATTTCACTGAGCAAAATACACTCTAGCTCCATCCATGTTGTTGCAAATGATAGGATTTGTTTTCTTCTTATGGCTGAAAAATATTCCATTGTGTATATATACCACATCTTCTTTATCCATTCATCTACCAATGTACACTTAGGTTGCTTCCATTTCTTGGCTATAGTAAATAGTGCTGCAATAAACATAGGGGTGCATATGTCTTTTTCAAACTGCGCTGCTGCATTCTTAGGGTAAATTCCTAGGAGTGGAATTCCTGGGTCAAATGGTATTTCTATTTTGAGTATTTTGAGGAACCTCCATACTGCTTTCCACAATGGTTGAACTAGTTTACATTCCCACCAGTAGTATAGGAGGGCTCCCCTTTCTCCATATCCTCACCAACATTTGTTGTTGTTTGCCTTTTGGATAGCAGCAATCCTAACGAGTGTGCGGTGATATCTCATTGTGGTTTTAATTTGCATTCCTCTGATGACTAGTGATGTGGAGCATCTTTTCATGTGCCTTTTGGCCATCTGAATTTCTTCTTTGGAGAAGTATCTGTTCAGCTCCTCAGCCTACTTTTTAATTGGCCTATTTGCTTTTTGTTTATTGAGGTGTGTGAGCTCTTTATATAATTTGGATGTCAACCTCTTATTGGATATGTCATTTATGAATATATTCTTCCATACTGTAGAATGTCTTTTTGTTCTACTGATGGTGTCCTTTGCTGTACAGAAGCTTTTTAGCTTGATATGGTCCCATTTGTTCATTTTTGCTTTTGTTTCCCTTGCCCAAGGAGATATGTTCATGAAGAAGTTGCTCATATTTATGTCCAAGAGATTTTTGCCTATATTTTTTTCTAAGAGTTTTATGGTTTCATGACTTACATTCAGGTCTTTGGTCCTTTTCTAGTTTACTTTTGTGTATGGGGTTAGACAATAATCCAGTTTCATTCTCTTGCATGTAGCTGCCCAGTTTTGCCAATACCTACTGTTGAGGAGGCTGTCATTTCCCCATTGTATATTCATGGCTCCTTTATTGTATATTAATTGACCATATATGCTTGGCTTTATATCTGGGCTCTCTGGTCTGTTCCACTGGTCTGTGGGTCTGTTCTTGTGCCAGTACCAAATTGTCTTGATTACTGTAGCTTTGTAGTAGAGCTTAAAGTCAGGGTGTGTAACTCCCCCTGCTTTATTCTTCCTTCTCAGGATTGCTTTGGCTATTATGGGTCTTTTGTGGTTCCATGTGAATTTTAGAACTATTTTCTCTAGTTCAATGAAGAATTCTGTAGGTATTTTGATAGGAATTGCATTGAATCTTTAGATTGCTTTAGGCAGAATGGCCATTTTGACAATATTACTTCTTCCTAGGCAAGAGCATGGGATGAATTTCCATTTATTAGTGTCCTCTTTAATTTCTCTTAAGAGTGTCTTGTAGTTCTCAGAGTATTGGTCTTTCACTTCCTTGGTTAGTTTTATTCCAAGGTATTTTATTTGTTTGGATGCGATTGTGAATGGAATTGTTTTCCTGATTTCTCTTTCTGCTAGTTCATCACTAGTGTATAGGAATGCAACAGATTTCTGTGTATTAATTTTGTATCCTGCAACTATGCTGAATTCAGATATTAGATCTAATCGTTTTGGCGTGGATTCTTTTGGGTGTTTTATGTACAATATCATGTCATCTGCAAACAGGGACAGTTTGAGTTCTTCCTTGCCAATCTGGATGCTTTTTATTTCTTTGTGCTGTCTGAATGCTGTGGCTAGGACCTCTGAGTAAAAGTGGGGAGAGTGGGCATCCTTGTCTTGTTCGCAATCTTAAAGGAAAAGCTTTCAGCTTCTCACTATTAAGTATAATGTTGGCTGTGGGTTTGTCACATATGGCCTTTATTATGTTGAGGTACTTGTCCTCTATACCCATTTTGTTGAGAGTTTTTATCGTGAATGAATGTTGAATTTTGTTGAATGCTTTTTCAGCATCTGTGGAGATGATCATGTGATTTTTGTCCTTTTTGTTGATGTAGTGGATGATGTTGATGGATTTTTGAATGTTTTACCATCTTTGCATCCCTGGGATGAATCCCACTTGATCATGATGGATGATCATTTTGATGTATTTTTGAATTTGGTTTGCTAGATTTTGTTGAGTATTTTTGCACCTGTGTTCATCAGGGATATTGGTCTGTAATTTTCTTTTTTTGTGGTGTCTTTGCCTGGTTTTGGTATTAGAGTGATGTTGGCCTTGTAGAATGAGTTTGGGAGTATTCCCTCCTCTTCACCTTTTTGGAAATCTTTAATGAGGATGGGTATTAGGTCTTCACTGAATGTTTGATAAAATTCATCAGTGAAACCATGTTATCCAGAGATTTTGCTCATAGGTAGTTTTTTGATTACCAATTCAATATCTTTGCTGGTAATTGGTAATTCAGATTTTCTGTTTCTTCCTGGGTCAACCTTGGAAGGTTGTATTTTTCTAGAAACTTGTCCACTTCTTCTAGTTTATCCAGTTTGTTACCATACAATTTTTCATAGTATTCTCTAACAGTTTTTTGTATTTCTGTGGCATCCGTAGTGATTTTTCCTTTCTCATTTCTGATTTTGTTTATGTGTGTAGACTCTCTTTTTTTCTTGATAAGTCTGGCTAGGGGTTATCTATTTTCTTTATTTTCTCAAAGAACCAGCTCCTGTTTTCATTGATTCTTTCAACTGTTTTATTCTTCTCAATTTATTTATTTCTGCTTTAATCTTTATTATGTCCCTCCTTCTAACTGTGACCCTCATTTGTTCTTCCTTTTCTAGTTTCATTAATTGTGAGTTTAGACTGTTCATTTGGATTGTTCTTCTTTCCTGAGGTAGGCCTGTATTGCAATATATTTCACTCTTAGCACAGCCTTTCCTGCATCCCACAGATTTTGTGGTGTTGAATTATTGTTGTCATTTGTCTCCATATATTGGTTGATCTCTGTTTTTATTTGGTCATTGATCCACTGATTATTTAGGAGCATGTTGTTAAGCCTCCATGTGTTTGTGGGCTTTTTCGTTTTCTTTGTGCAATTTATTTCTAATTTCATACCTTTGTGATCTGAGAAGCTGGTTGGTACAATTTCAATCTTTTTGAATTTATTGAGGTTCTTTTTGTGGCCTAATATATGATCTATTCTTGAAAATGTTCCATGGGCACTTCAGAAGAATGTGTATCTTGTTGGTTTGGGATGGAGTGTTCTGTAGATGTCCATTAGGTCCATCTGTTCTAATATGTTGTTCAGTGCCTCTGTCTCTTTACTTATTTTCTGTCTGGTTGATCTGCCCTTTGGAGTGAATGGTGTGTTGAAGTCTCCTAAAATGAATGCATTGCATTCTATTTCCCCCTTTAATTCTGTTAGTATTTGTTTCACATATGTAGGTGATCCTGTGTTGGGTGCATAGATATTTATAATAGTTATATCCTCTTGTTGGACTGACCCCTTTATCATTATGTAATGTCCTTCTTTGTCTCTTGTGACTTTCTTTGTTTTGAAGTCTATTTTGTCTGATACAAGTACTGCAACTTCTGCTTTTTTCTCACTATTAGTTCCATCCCTTTACTTTCAGTCTCTGTATGTCTTTGGGTTTGAAGTGAGTCTCTTGTAAGCAGCATATAGATGGGTCTTGTTTTTTTATGCATTCAGTAACTGTATGTCTTTTGATTGGTGCATTCAGACCATTTACATTTAGGGTGAATATCGATAGGCATGTACTTATTGCCATTGCAGGTTTAGATTCGCGGTTACCAAAAGTTCAAGGGCAATTCCCTTACTATCTAACAGCCTAATTTAACTTACTTCCTATACTATTACAAACATAACCTATAGGTTCTTTTTTTTCCTGCTCCTTTTTCATCCTCTTCCATTCTTAGTATGTTGTGAATCATATTCTGTACTCTTTGTCTTCCCTTGAATGACATCTATTTAGCCTTAGGAATACTTCCATCTATAGGAGTCCCTCCAAAATGCACTCTAGTGGTGGTTTGTGGAAGGTATATTCTCTCAGCTTTTGCTTAACTGAAAAATTTTTAATACCTCCTTCAAATTTAAATAATAGCCTTGCTGGGTAAGGTGTTCTTGGTTCAATGCCCTTCTGCTTCACTACATTAAATATATCATGCCACTCCCTTCTGGCCTGTAAGGTTTCTGTTGAGAAGTCTGATGATGCCTGATGGGTTTTCCTTTGTATGTGATCTTTTCTCTCTAGGTGCTTTTAAAAGTCTGTCCTTATCCTTAATCTTTGCCATTTTAATTATTACATGTCTTGATGTTGTCTTCCTTGGTTCCCTTGTGTTGGGAGATCTGTGCACCTCCGTGGCTTGAGAGACTCTCTCCTTCCCCAGATTGGGGAAGTTTTCAGCAATTACCTCCTCAATGACACTTTCTACCCTTTTTTCTCTCTCTTCTTCTTCTGGTACCCCTATAATGCAAATATTGTTGCGTTTGGACTGGTAACACAGTTCTCTCAATATTCTTTCATTCCTAGAGATCCTTTTTTCTTTCTGTGCCTCAGCTTATTTGTATTCCTCTTCTGTAATTTCTATTCTATTTACCATCTCTTCTACTACATCTAATCTGCTTTTAAATCCCTGCATTGTATGTTTCATTTCAGATATGGAATTTCTTAATGATTGAATCTCCAACTTAAGTTCGTTCCTGAGTTCTTGAATATCTTTCTGTACCTCCATAAGCATGTTTACAATTTTTATTTTGAACTGTCTTTCAGGAAGATTGGTGTGTTTGGTTTCATTTGGCCCTCTTTCTGGGGTTGTGAGATTTTGGTCTGAACCATATTCTTTTGTCTTTTCATGTTTCTGTGTGGTGCCCACTAGTGCGCAGAAACTCCAATCTCTGGAGCTGCTCAGCATCTAGAGTGAGGTTGGGGGTCGTAGGGGAGCAGAGCTGGTGCCTAGGGGGGAGGACAGATCTGTTTCCTGATTCCCGTCTGCAGTTCCTGTCTCCAGTGTCAGAGCCAGTGGGCCAAGCACACATGTGTAAATCTCTGTGCTTTGCATCTCTAGCTTTTGTAGGTGGGGCCTCCCTCTGGCTGGCCTGACGCCTGCACCATGACTGCAGGTTTGTGAGCAGTTCCCTGCAGCCCAGTAGGAAGGCTTGGCAGGCTGTGTGTCACAGTGGGGGGCCTTGGAGCTGAGTGAGGATCCAGGGGGATGGAGCACCTGAAGCTCCCCAAAGTTCCCAACCAGCTGGGCAGAGTGCCCCCATACAACCTTGCCCAGCTCTCCCTTCTCCCGCATTGCAAGCTCCGTGCAAACCCCGCCCCTTCAGCAGCCCTACAGCTGCTAGGAAGCCTCTCAGACTCCCTGCCTTTCCTCTGACACAGAGTGGCCATGTGTGGATCCCCTCTTCCACGAAAGGCCGGAATGTCAATATCTCAAGCACTCTGCCTGTCCAAGCTACCCAACGTCCAGAGCACCACACACTATAGGATTCTGCTTGCAAAGCAGATCTCCAGGGCTAGATGTTCAGCCATCCCAGTATTCCAGCCCCTTCCCCACTTTGTTTCTCTTCCTCCCACTGGTGAGCTCAGGTGGGGTAGGGCTTGGGTCCCGCCGGATTAAGGCTTTCCGATGTTACCGTGTTTTGTGAGGTCTGCTCTTTTGGTGAAGTCTGTTTGCAGTCTGGTTCAGCCTTCTTTTTTGTTGCTGTTTTAAGGTTAGTTGTATTAATTAACTATATTTTTGTACTGTTTGTGGTTTTGGGAGGAGCTCTCTGTCTCACCTCTCATGCCGCCATCTTGAACTCTGGTTTGTTTCTTAATATGAACATATCTTACAGTGCCAACAGAAAATAGGGATTTTATAACAATAGTAAGAGTTTAGTAAGTCTCACATGTCAGGCTCTGAACTTTGGCCTATTGTTAGTCCACTTAAATTTCAATCCAATTAAACTTTCACAGTTCAAGAGTTCATTACATAATTCCTACTTAATAGGTAAGGAAACCTAGGTTATGTGAGGTTTCCCTGCAGAGTCAAGATTCTGAGTCTATTTTTGCTCTTACCTGTGACTTTATGTTCCTCTTTAAACCCTTTCAGGATACTGTCTTGTATCTGTATGGCAGTAAGCACCTTAGACATCAGACAGGTTCTGATGTCTGTAACCTATTGCCTATTGGTTCCGTGTTTGCCTGAGACTCCACTGCTGGGAACCACCTTGGTCTTAGGCAAACCTGAAGGGTTGTTTATCTGGCAGGGGACAATCTAACATGGAAGTTAAGAAAGTCCAGACTTTGAAATCACACTGACCTGGATTTGCCTCCTGGCTCTTCAAATTTTTATTTACACTATATTTGGAAAATCACTTCCTTAAGCCTTAGTTTCCTCCCGTATATGATTGTAGAAATTTTATATCCCCTATAGATTTTTGAGAAAGACTTGAGATAAACATATGTAAATTTTTTTTATAGTGCTGACCATTTAGTAAGTGCTGAATGAATTTGAGTTCCTGTTAATATTATTGTCACAGGCATTTAAAAAAAAGAGGCTTGGGTATATTAAGTGAAATATCCACCATTACACAATTAATGACTAAAAAAAAATTAATGTTAGTTGGTTCTTAAGTCAGTATGAGCTTAACTCAACAACACTTTGAAATACTTTGCAGAATATACATAGATTTTTCAAGTCCTATAATGGTTTGATTTTCCCAGCTATGCTTTCTCTTTGCCCAAAATGTTTTGAAGGAAAATTATTTTCTTTTTTAATGAATTATATAATCAAAGAGTACATAAGCATGTATTCCACAGTAAACATGTTCAAGGTCACTGGAGGCAGAACAAATATCATTTGTGAAATGCTGAGAAGTATGCTTCTCGTAGTAAGAGAAGTTGCAGCTGGTGCATTGTCTCAGATCGCTCCTGGGTGCTATTCTTTCATAGCCTTGCCATACTATTTGCATTTGGTGTTTCAGAGACCCAGGAGTAGCCCGAGACATTAGCATTACGACTATGTTTAGACCTACATTTCTCATTGACGTGTTTATTCCATTTGCCAAAGCACTTCCTAGTGCTTCTTCCTCACTCACATTTCTGAGCTTGGCCACTCAGCATCGCCTACTCTGTGACCCTTGAATCACAAAATCATGTGATTCAAAAAGAAATTATGCATATGAATTAGGTTCCGATGAGTTGCATGGAAAGGAGATTTGGATGATTACATAACACAGAGGTCATATTCCTAGTCCTGGTTTGGTGATCAAATGAGGTTGAGATATGCGTGCTGAAGCATCTGGTCTGTGCAGCCCTGCGTCTGCTGGCCGACTCTTCAAATGCGGGGGAAGTGAACCAGGGTCAAGACCACAACATCCACCTTTAACCCAGGGCTTCGGTGGTGACCTGTTTCACTCTTTTGGTCCCTGAACCATTTTTAGGCATCTCATTTGTTGTATTAAATCCTTTCTCCTTTAATTAACTAATAGTATTTGTTTTCTGTACAGAATTTAGGCTGCTGCTTTCAGGTGGTCTGTCCCCATAATCCACTAAAAATTGTTTAGCTTGCTGAAGAGACCTGCACAACTGACAGTTTCCACACAACATCTTCCCCTTCTTAGTGGCCACGTTTCTTTAGTAGGTGGTGTTCCTTTCCTGTTTGCACTGTCTCTCTGCTCCCTTACATACTTCTCCGCAGCATTTATTTACCTAGAAGAACACTGAAACTTCACATTCACTTAATCCCACTGTCTTCTCCCTTCTCTAATTTTGAGGAGTTTGAGAATTAAACTAACGCTACATATTCATGACCCTTATGTATTTTCATCAACATGTTTTGTCCTCATTATGATAGTCTTTTGTTAATCCTAACAGAGCACAAAGATAAGCAAATGCAATAGACAAAGCTATGATGAATTTTGGATGTAGTGGCTAACCTGGTCCTTCTACTTTATTTCCCACTGGTTTCTAAAATAGTGCATATCTATATAAGTCAATATCTCTTCTCTGTTTTTCCATTTTGTTTTAGTACCACCAATCAAATTTAAGGTCTTAGTAGTTTTAGATTGAAATATTGCCTTAATCTTTAATCCTTCCCCTTGTCATCAACCTTTCCACTCCAAAATCACTAGACTCTCCACATAGATACAGCAGTTCTGATGAACTTATTCAAGGCACTCCATAAAGGGACCCAACTTATATTGCCAGAAACATCTCTTACCATCTCCTTTCCCGCAATCATACCTAATTTTTTATTTCCTTATATCAATGCAATGCTTGAAATTTCCCATAAATATCTAATCTTGTGCACTCCTCCATGGAAAAGGTGATCCATATAATAAACATAGTGATCCATATATTAAAATTATCTTTGTCATTTACCAGCAATATTTCCTTCTGCTGTACACCTTTTTGTTACTTCTTTATCTTATAGTTGATTGTTGATTTTCTACAGGTACTTTAGGCTCATATGGACCACAAAAGCTTCCATGGCACTTCTGCAATAATTCTAAAGTCACTCTGAAATGTATTGAAGGTTAATTCTTTCCTAACATTTATTTTATGTAACCTTGCCTCAATTATCTTTGTAAAATTGTACTATTACATTATAAGGTTTCTCAGTAAATGAAGTAAGTTATATTCATTTTTTGCTTTTCAAAATGCCTTTCTGTCACTTGCATATTTTATTATACATGCAACTAACAATTTTGCTTTGGCTTTGCAGTTTCAATGACTCCATTTATTTAAAATAGTGTTTCTGAGAACTAGTTACCCATGAAGCAATTTTTATCAATTGCCTCTAAAAGAGATCAGTGTGTGGTTTCTATATTAATATTTTAAAGTTAGATTTTGAGACAATTTATGAATTTGGTAAACTTTTTATATTATGCTTTCTTTTGCTGTATTTTAAGAAGTAAGTTTCTTTCTCTTAGTTGCTAATCAATTTTTACCCTTTATGATACATGGTTTCCCTTTATTTCCATGTAAACATCAGAGTGGCTCATTATTTAAATTTTAAGCCATAGGGTTTCTCTGATGGAATTAATGAAGCCTTATTGCTCAAATCCAGAATTCAAAATAATAATGGTTTACAACACTGTAATCTGTGCTATTTTTACTTAATTATAACACTACTGCCTTGTTTTTTGTCATACTGTTTAAATGTCTTTAAAGATTTTTTTTTTAAGATTCTCAATGTTGCCATCTGCTGGAGAAGTATCATCTGTGAGGTGATGGTTGATGTTGATGTAAGGCTTTTAATGTTTATGTTAAACTTGTTCCATGAAATTCTCATTATGACTTGAAAATTTAAGAGTAGTTGTATATATATCCATTGGTCATTAGCAATCTAAATTTTTATTCTGATAGATTACTCAAAATACAGGTATCTTGGGATTTTTGTATGTTGGACAAGCAAGAGTTTTCATCTGGGAAAATGACATAAAAATAATATTTTCAACTGCTTGTACCCTGTGAAGCAAAGAAAGTTGGTATCAGGCGTAGTTGTAAGACACCTATTTCTTGATTTGATGATGCAGAAAACCAGGTGCTTTTTAACTCTTCAAAGCCACCATGCTGTTTATGGAGGGCTATTGGGAATCAATAAACTGATTTCACAATAAAAAACTATTGGTGAATCGATACATTTTACAAGTTAAATATGTGAAATATTTTGAACATATCATGCTATATCTTAATGGTTTGTTTCCTTAATTCATACAAGTTTGGAGTAACTGGGAATTCTTATACATTGTACTCTTTAATCAAATATAAATCGATTCCTGCTCTGCTATGTCTATGACAGCTCTTTTACAGCAGATGGCAGCACTTGCAATATTATGACATTTTACAAATTTTAAAAATCCTCTAAATGTTTAATTTTTAGATTATTGAACTCAGTTAAATAAGAAACACAAATATTTAATTATTTTAGCATTGGTATTATACCTGATCTTTGTGAATTTAACATTATTGAAGCACATAAAAATAACAACATATCTTATTAAAATATTTAAGATGATTTGGGATAAAAAATATGGAATGCAATAGTAAAATCTTCACTGATAAATCATAGAACAAAACAAAATGTATTATGCTTACCAAGTTTAGAATGGTTTCTGGATTTAAATAAAAAATAATCACCTATTTGTTTAGTGTCTTTACAGCATCAATCACTTGGCCTGCAAAATATCTTTCTAAAACTCTTTAGTTTCATATGAATGGCATATGAAAATTATAGTTCTTCAAGTGTTTTTAAACAAGATGATTTATTCATCAACAAATATTAATTAACACCATAGAGCAAAATCTTATAAATCCCTTTTGGAAAGTTTTCACATAAATCAATTTTCGTATGAATGAAACCTGACATGGTAAGAGCCCATATGTATATATTTTTTTTGTATTTTGTTCATTTTAAAATAAGTTTACTTATATATGTTCAAATCTCCCCAAATTAGAATACCCTTACAGGGCAGACATTTAAATTAGACAAAATGCAATACTGATAAGTAGATAACTAGTGAACACCTTTATTTTGGCCTTTTTAATAATTTACCAACTAACAAAAGAAGATCCATAATAAAAAAAAATCCCTAAAATCCAAATATATATACCTAGATATGCATATATCTGTGTATATATATATATATATATATTGCTGTTTAAATATTCCTAAATTAACTGTAGATTAAGACAAGTCACCTAATTTTCCTTGTTTACATCTCAGGCCATTGCACTGTTCCCTAATAGGTCCCTATTGGTTTCTACAGTGTCTCCAATGCTCATAAACTAATCTGATAATGTCATTGAGTCAGATTCTCCCATTCTGTGGATTCTCACTTTCATTTCCCTATATATTACTTTAAGTAACCCCATCACTGGGGTTCTCTTTGCAATCTCAGCTCCAGGGGTGTTCGGTATCTTGTTTAGAAATGGGCATTTTCCCTTTCTGACCAACACTTTGCCATGTATGAACAGACAGGCAAACATATCAGTACTCCCTGTGAACTCCCCGCCCACGGTATCTCTCAGGAGATCCTAAAAATAGATTCTGATTTTGCCCATAATCCCCACATACACAGAGGCACAACAATGAACACCCCTCAACTATGAACCCGACAGGAATCATGAGGCAGGTTGCATTCAGTGTGTCGTAATGACTTGTTACTATTTTCATCACTTCTTCTTTCCATTCATTGTGTACATATACCTTACTGCCTAATGAAGGCATACAATTTTCCCTTCCAAAAACAAAACTCAAAATATTCCGCAACAGGCATACTTCAACAGACATAACCAGAAAACTCAATTCCCTTTTTATAAAGCTCTAACTACAAAGTATCAAAAGGATGGACTAGATATCACCAAGCATCCATGTCCCTCATTCTCCATACCAACTTCTGATCTATGCAGATTACAATGGCCATTATGGGGAACATCCCATTAGTCATAATCATTCATTTTAGAAATGCACTTGAAAGCATTTCCCAATTTAAACAAAAAGTGGAATGCCTATTTGTATTGGCATGCAGAAGCCTCCAAAAGCCTTCAAGATTACAAAATAGCTTCATTGAAAGATTTGTTGCCAAAGGTTAATGAAAACTTAAACACAAGAGGTACCACCCCCTAAAAAAAGACCCTAAGACTGACATGATTCCTACTACTCCCCTACATAGTCTTTTACCTGAGTATTCATTTTAGCGCGCCTCTATATGAATTGCCTTTCCAACTCTGAAGATGCCACAAGACCATAAACAAAAGTCCACTAAATCAGGGGACTTAACGGCTCCAATAGCTCCAAGGCCAGGAACCTGAAAGACCTGACTTTCCCCACTGCACCCTCACTGGGGCCTGTCACCAAAACAGGGACCCAGAAATTGTGTCTCATTTGCAATTACCCAGGACATTGGAAAAAAGATTGTCTGCAAAAGTTTTGTCAAATCCTTCAACAGCAACTCAAATCCCTCCATATCTACCCTTGAGGGAGGACCCCACCCAGGGCTGGCAGAACTCTGAGGGATTCTTGGGTAAACTTCTTTCCATTATTCCCTTAAAGAGCAGGAGGTTCTATGTGGAGTCTTGCTTAACTTCTCAAACCCAACTGTGTCCTATATTACAAATCAAACAATTTTTCTCTTTGTCATCATTCACAATTGTAATTAGCTCTAACGCTGACATTTCTTACCTATTGCTATTCCTGATGTATAATCTAGAAAGGCTGGTATATTTTTTCTTGATTAATATACACAGCAGATCCTAGTTGTTCTACCAATGATTAATTTCTCTAAATAGTTTTTTAATAAAGTGATAAATTTGTGGTGATTGCCATAAAATAAGCTATGGAAAAAAAATAGTGAATGTAACAATCTGGCTTTCAAAAAATAAACACTCAAAATAATGCTGAAGGTGAAAGGTTATAGATGTACGTATTTTTACATAAAAGTGTATGTATGTGTGTTGCCTAATGGTCAGGTGGTGATGAGATGTTGCACACTGAATAATTTTTAAAAACTGATTTTGAAACAAAATGACAGATTTCTACTGTGTGATTCTTAATAAGATGAATGTTCAGGTTTATTTGCCTTTCCTATTTGCAGACCCAAAATAGTTCAAGGATGATGTTAATTGAGACATCATTTAGTTTGCCAAGGAAGATTTTTTTTTCTTTTTAATACATAAGGCTTTAAATAATGTTGCCTTATGGATAAAACAACTCAAGTGAAGAAATAAACCACTAAGCTAAAATTACTTAGAATTAGTCATTTTTATCTATCTGAGGGTTTTAGATAAAACATCTAAAGGAACAGAAAGAAAAGTTACGCTTTTGGCAATCTGTTTTCCTTATATAAAGTAAATGGACTGTTTTGCATATGTGTCGGGCAGAGTAAATACCCTTTCATCTTTCCCATTATTGCAAACACTGTATATGGCTGTTACACGGATGCAGTTCAAAGGATGTATTATATTAATTGGTATTTATCTAATAATTTTGATACTTTTATGTTGCTTTTTGGGCATGTTAAAGGGTGTAGAGAAGAAAGTTGGTTCATGGTTAGTCAGAAATTATGCTCATAAAATTAAATAATTTTGTTACAAGTATAATGATACATTTTAGTAGACACTTAACCTCAAAGGGATATACTTATATGTTTTGTACTACCTTGTACCTGTTTGAAATAGTCTACAAGCCAACTAAAAGTTGAGCTTAGTTTTATAAATAATGTATGAAATACAAACACAGAAATAAACTGAAAATATTACTAAAAGTAGAACTAGAAAAGTTCAGTCAATTAAAGATAAAACACTTAAAGACACAGAATTTTCTCATTATTACAGAAATAACCAGTAAAGGAAAAAACTAAATAGAATATATTTGACTATATATGCATATGATTATAATACTTTACTGAATTTTTTTTTTTAATTACAAGACTAAATGGAAACTATACCATATTCCAGGATGGAAATAGACTCAATATAAGAACGCTATATTCCACAAATGAAATTATAATATTAAATTCATTGCTACCCACAAATTTTAACTTCATAATTTGATTACAATACCCATCTAGATGAAAGAAATGTAAGTGACTAGCTAAAGGACAACATGCAAGGTTTAATGAAAAGTTACTCTTCCCATCTAACAAGAAAATTTAAATTATGGTACCGACAACCAAGGTACCATCAGAAATCTATGAATCAACTTCCAAAGGGCCATGAGATTTTCAGCATCTCTTGAAACCCACAAGCAGATGCTATAGGCATGAGTAATTACTTAGGTTCATTTGTCTTATTACCCTCCCATAGCCATGGACAAAGTAGCATGTAAGGATGTAAGTCTTAGAGACTTATTATCTCTTCCAGATAACATCCAGAAGAGCATATCACTAGTTGATTCCATGTTTTTTGTTACTTAGCACTTATTTGGAATATACTCTAATTCTTTTCAAAGTTAATCCATGAGTGAGAAGGGAGTGGTAATGCACCAGATATCTCTGATCTTAATTTCCTACTTTGTGTTTTATTTTTCTCTTCTTCCTTCTCATACTTCTTCACAGCAAAGACAGAGCTTTCCATAATATCTTCTTTTCTAGAAAGGGCTACTATTTAATCACATCCTCTTTCAAATTAGGGTAAAATAGGCACATGGCCTATGAGAAAGGAAACCTGCAACAGAATATAGAATATACCATTTGGCAAATAGAATATACCAAGATTTAAAAAAAAATTCTCAGGGCAGAGAGGAAAAAAGATGGTGGCATGAGAAGTGAGGCAGAAATCTCCTCCCCAAACCACATATAATACAAAAACACAGCTCACCTGCAACATGCTTATCAATGAAGAATACATTATGCTAACACCACTGCCTTTAAAAACAAATTAGAGGCAAATACAGAAAACAAAAGCCACTAGTGGCTACTAGTATTTACCAATATCCAGTTCATCCAGAATTCCAGTGTAATGAAGTAAAAATAGTATACACCACTTCTAGGTCTAGCCCCATAATTGTCTGGTAATCCTTCATAGTCTTTTTTTCCTGTCACTGTGACTAGAAACTAGAAATGAAGGACTTGAAGGCTTTAAAATTTGTGAGCACCATTAAGTATGAAGAGACAGGAATCTAACTGCTTTGGGGAGGCAAGATTCCAACTGCTTTGGAGTCTGAGCAAGCAAAACATTAATATTTTTTTTACTATATAAAGGTAAGATAAACTGGACTATAAAAATTAAGTAGATATCCATATGAACCTTTAAAAAGGGTTGTAGTGGGAACATTGGAACCATCAGGGGCTGGTGTGAACATGATGGTCAGAGAGATCAGGCTTGATTGTGTGCCTCTTTCCACAACTCTACATCTAATGTTATTATAATACTTTACTGTGTTATAATATATTTTATCTTGCAATTAGCTGTTGTGAGAGTATTTACACTACAAAATTTGGCAAATAGAATATACCAAGATTTAAAAAAAAATTCTCAGGGCAGAGAGGAAAAAAGATGGTGGCATGAGAAGTGAGGCAGAAATCTCCTCCCCAAACCACATATAATTCAAAAACACAGCAAATACAACTAATTCTAAAAGAGTGACCAGAAATAAGATTGCACCAGCCAGCCTTCATCATGGAAAAGGGTAGAGCAACAAAGCCATGACTGTGGCGGGAACCGAGCCCTCCTCCCACAGCTCACTGGCTGGAGGAAGAGAAACAGAGCAGGGAGGGAGTGGAAGCCCAGGACTGCTAAATACCCAGCCCTAGAAATCTACTCCAGGAGCACAAACCCACATTGCATGATGCTCTGGAGATTGTAGGGGTTGGAAAGCAAGTCAGGCAGAAGATGGGGAGAGACTGAGATTCCAGTTGCTTGTGGAGAACAGGTTCCTACAGCTGGCTGCTCTGGGATAAAAGAAAGGTGGTTGCTCTGAAAAACTTACTGAGAATGAGAGGGCTGCTAAAGGGGCAAGGATTACACAGAAACTGCTACTCAGGAGAAGGAACAGGTGGACAAAATCATCCCAGAAACTCAGCCCAGCAGGTTGGGAACTTTCAGGAGCTTCAGGCACTCCATCCCCCTGGCTGGCAATGCAGCCCTGAGGCCCCCTGCCACCATAAGCAGCCTGCCACTACTTTCTCCCGGGTGGCACCTGCACACAAACCTGCTGCTCCAGTCATTGCTCCAGGCCAGTCCCAGGGCAGCCCTGTCTACGGCAACTAAATGGGGCTTAACACAGAGGTTGCTTCCTGTGCACATGGCTAACTGGCCCTGACAACGGAGGCAGGCACTGCAGTCAGGAAGCAGGAAAGAACTCTGTCCTCACTACAGGCACTGGTGCCACTTGCCTGCAATGCCCACCATTGCTTTAGCCAGCAGGAGGGCAGCCCCACCTATGGAAGCTTAGGAGCTTAACACAGAAGCTGCTCCCTGTGTGTGGCTCATTGGTCCAGATAGCAGAGAGAGGCACTGCAGCCAGGAAGCAGGAAAGAGCTCTCTCCTTAGGGTAGGTACCAGCACCACTCGCCCAAGACCACTGCCATCGCTCCAGGTGCTGGGAAGCTCCGAAGAGCAGAGCTTCTGGGCACTAGAGGGTGCAACCTGCAGAAACCTAATATTTCTCATTTTCCAATAGGATTATGAAAAGGCAGAAGAACCTTGTGCAATTCAGACTCTCTCAAACACCAGAAACAGGGCTCAATTAAACTGAAATCACCAATATTTCTAAAAATGAATTCAGAATAAAACTTATAAACATGCTAATGGAGCTATAGAAAAATATTCAAGAGGTTAGGGACAAATTCAAGAGGGAGTTAGGCACATTGAAAAATACAGTAGCTGAAATGAAACATACAATGGAGGGATTTAAAAATAGATTAGATGAGGTAGAGGAGATGGTAAATGAAATAGAAATTAGAGAACAGGAATACAAAGAAGCACAGGAAGAGAGAGAAAAAAAGAGGATCTCTAGGAATGAAAGAATAGTAAGAGAACTATGTGACCATCCAAACAGAACAATATTCGCATTATAGGGGTACCAGAAGAAGAAGAAGAGAGAGAAAGGGATAGAAAGTGTCTTTGAGGAGGTAACTTCTGAAAACTTCTCCAGTTTAGGGAAGGAAATAGTCTTTCAGGCCATGGAAGTGCACAGATGTCCCAACTCAAAAGACCCAAGGAAGACAACGCCAAGACATATGATAATTAAAATGGCAAAGATCAAGGACAAGGACAGAGTATTAAAAGCAGCCAGAGAGAAAAAAGATCAGCTACAAAGGAAACCCCATCAGGCTATCATCAGACTTCTTAGCAGAAAACGTACGTGCAAGAAGGGAGTGGCATGATATATTCAATGCAATGAAACAGAAGGGCCTCAAACCAAGAATACTCCACCCAGTAAGATTATCATTTAAATTTGAAGGAGGGATTAAACAATTTCCAGATAAACAAAAATTGAGGGAATTTACCTCCCATAAACCATTTCTAGAATGTATTTTAAAGGGAATGCTCTAGATGGAAGTGTTCCTACGGCTAAATAGATGTCACCAGAGAAAATAAAACCACAGTAAAGGAAGTAGACTAATTAATTACTGAGCAAATGCAAAATTAAATCAACTACCCAAAAAGTCAGAAAAGGGATACACAAAGAGTACAGAATATGTCACCTAACCTATAAAGAGTGTAGGAGGAAGAGAAAGAAGGGAGAGGGAAAAAAAGAATCTTTAGATTGTGTTTATAATAGCATAATAAGTGAGTTAAGTTATACTGTTAGATAGTAAAGAAGCTACCCTTGAATCTTTGGTAACCACAAATCCAAAGCCTGCAATGGCAATAAGTACATATCTATTGAGAATCACCCTAAATGTAAATGGACTGAACACACCAATCAAAATACATAGAGTTGCGGAATGGATAAAAAAGTAAGACCCATCTATATGCTGCCTACAAGAGATTCACTTCGAACCTAAAGACATACACCAACTAAAAGTGAAGAGAAGGAAAAAGATATTTAATGTAAATAATAGGGACTAAAAAACTGGAGTTGCAGTACTTGTATCAGACAAATAGACTTCAAAACAAAGAAAGTACTAAGATACAAAGAAGGACATTACATAATGCTAAAGGGGTCAGTCCAACAAGAGGATATAACCAGTATAAATATCTATGCACCCAACATAGGAGTACCTTCATATGTGAAACAAATACTAACAGAATTAAAGGGGGAAATAGAATCCAATGCATTCAGTTTAGGAGACTTCAACATACCACTCACTTCAAAGGACAGATCAACCAGACAGAAAATAAGTAAGGAGACAGAGGCACTGAACAACACACTAGAACAGATGGACCTAACAGACATCTACAGAACACTCCATCCAAAAGCAGTAAGATACACATTCTTCTCAAGTGCACATGGAACATTTTCAAGAATTGATCATATACTAGGCCACAAAAGGAGCCTCAGTTAATTCAAAAAGATTGAAATTCTACCAACCAGCTTCTCAGATCACAAAGGTATGAAACTAGAAATAAATCGTGTAAAGGAAACAAAAAGGTCCACAAACACATGGAGGCTTAACAACATGCTCCTAAATAATCATTGGATCAATGACCAAATTAAAAAAGAGAGCAAGCAGTATATGGAGATGAATAAAAACAACAGCTCAATGCTGTTGAGGGAAAGGGGTTGGGGAAGGTAGGTGGAAGGGAGGGAGAAGGGGATTCAGGGGTATTATGATTAGCACACATGGGGTTCATGGGGAAGGCAGTATAGCACAGAGAAGACAAGTGTGACTCTATAGCATCTTACTATGCTGATGGACAGTGACTGTAATGTAATATTTACTGGGGACTTGATAATAGGGGAGAATGTAGTAACCACAATGTTGTTCATGTGAAACCTTCATAAGTTTGTACATCAATGATACCTTAATAAAAAAGAAAAAAAGAAAAGAAAGTTTAAAATGGGAAAAAAATTCTCAGGGACCTGGATCTTAAATGTCTACCATCAAACCATGCATGGAACAGTGTAGTACTTGAATTCATGAATTAGAGATGGAGCATTTGAGGAATATGACAAGGAACAACGTGTGATCATGGAAGTGAATAGCTGAAGAAGAAATTAGAGAAAATCATTAGAGGTCTGCAGGGTGGACCAACAGAGGTGGCCATCACAATGATTATTTGAGGTGGAAAAGAAAACAGTGAGTCAGTTGACATTTCTTTCAATTGAAGACAAGTGAAACCCCGGCTGATAATTACGGTATTGCAAGGATCTAAAGAAGAGTGTGGGATAGTTGCTGGCCCTCAGCCTCAAAGGAACAAGGATTTTATGAAGAGGTCAGGGATTAAATAACTAGACACAAAAATAAGAGCAAACATTTGAAGTTTAACCTTGCATTATGTTACACAATTAAATGATATTTCTGTAAATAATACATTAATTTCAATACATGAAATTCAAAGGATTACAAACCACTTCATGATTTTCCCCTGGATTTATCTGAATTAATGTACTTTGATATTCTCCTTCCTTTGATAAAAGCACTTAATTTTTCCACTTATTTTAATCTTCAAGTTTTTATTTTTTCTTGATTATCCTAAGCAACAGAGTATTAAACAATATGCATCTACTACTAAGTATCTCTGACACAATTTTAGGAAACAGCTTCTAAAAACACTTCATATTCTTAGCAAATACAAAAATGACATGTACTTTTTAATATCTATATAATGGTCTCATTTTAGAAAAAAATGCTAGTAATGTAATATTTTTATTTACATGACTTATGATTGGGCCTATTGTGTTTGTGGTTCTTAATATTTATAATTAGGAATTGTTTTTATACTGTATTTGGATTCTATCAATTTACTAATGTAGTTATTGAAAATTATATTTTTATTACAATATTGTATTATCATGGAAATCTGTGCAATTGGAAACACTGTTTTCTTAAATTTTAATGCTGTAACCAAAAAGTTAATTTTCCAATGTCAATTCTTTGGCCATGTAAATGTTTATTATTTGGGGTAACAAGAGTTTGCAGGTAATCTTTCATATGTAATACTTGTTATGTAGAATAAATACCTGAAACGACTATATGAGAAACAAAATTTGAGGAGAAATCAGTTAATCATATGTTATTCACTATAAATTCAATGTCTAACAGTTACTATTTTTATATATTTCAAAAAAATGAAATGTCTTAAATATAATGTAGATTCATAATTTTAAAACGCAGGAGGGAAGGTTATGAAATTTTAATGTATTTTAGTATTTTGATTTAGTCTATCATTAAAGTAAACATGCTTAAGCAATTTTCATTAGTGTTTTCTAACAGCAGGGGGAGATATTGAACTACAAACTAAGCATTTTTCAGTACACATCTTTTGCTGATTTATAGCCAATTAGACATTTGATTTTGAACTTTATTTTCTTGAGAAAATACCTTCTTTTACTTACTAGTCTTTTATAAAGATGTCTTTTTCCCAGGAAATGTTTAACATCTAACTTGGTGCTTTATTAAATCTGAAAAATCATTCTTTAACATTATGCTAATATTTCATTTGACATTTTACTTAAATGTCTCAGATTCAAACATTAAGTAACTCAAATCTTACACACTTGATATTTCATTAGAACTCACAATATAGTATGATTTTGTACATTCAGCCAGACCGGAATTGGTGTCTCTCTGTGTTCTATTATTTACTAGCTGAATGAATCTCAGCAAATTATTTTTCTTTCTCAATTTCACTTAAAATTCTAAATTCTAAAAAAGATCCACCATATAAGACTTACTAGATATCACATTTCAAATCACATTTTAATAAAATAATTATGTATGTTATACCATTGCAAATTTTTTTTCTTACATTGTATGTACATTTAAAAAGCTTGTTTAATTGTTTTAAAAGGAGGTGACACAGATGCCCTGAAAGCAGTCGGAGTAAAATTTGATAGCATAAGCAAGGATTTACTCTAGTTTAAGGTCACTTAGTCAAAACAAGTGATTTGTCTACCATTTTAGGACAGAGTGAAATAATATCTACAACAATAACCATAAGCTACTAAGGAAAATACAGAATTTGATATCTTAAGACTTTAACAAAAACAGCAAAATTAAATCCTTAGGCGGATGCTAAACAGCATTAACTTGTCGTATTTGCTGTGAGAAGAACTGGGTCAGCAGTGACAGATAGATGACAACAAAGCCCTCTGTCATACCTGGTGGACACATTCCCTCCTATCTCACCCCTGCCCCCATTTAGTCTTCAGTTAACTCGGGGGTCTGCCGCATGCCCACTTCCATCATCAGTACATGTCCATACCTTCAACAGTAAAAGACACCTGTATCTATTTTGGTCTGGGATGGGGTTGACAGGGATGGAGGGAGGGATGTATAATATAAAGGGAAGATTCTGCACCTACTTGGGGAATCTAGAGAAAAACCTGGAGTCTACTCTGGGTCTGGGAAACGACAGAGCTCCTGAGATGTAGAACATGAAATATGAACCTGAAAGGGCTTCTGACCTCTATATTGCACAAGAGGCTCTTCCTTCAGTCGTACCTAAAGTAAGCAGAGTAGGCTCTGACATAAACCGATTTCTTCTTAACATCGGTATATACAGCAGTCTGGCGCTCACTGATGTAGAGATAAGACAAGGAAGTATAGAGGGTAGGGTAGTAGTCTGATGAGGAAACTACTATTTATATACATATTTTATCATTCTTAATCAATTATATGGTCTTTTGGATATATCTAAATATACACGAACCATATATAATTATATGTGGATATAAATACAAATATTTCATGTTTGTGTTTTCTACTGATGCAATGATTTGCCGACAATTATCATTAATGGTTACTTACTGAATGAAAATATTTTAGAAGTCTTTTTTTTTAATTCAAAAAGACAACCAAAAGTGTTCTTATTTCTCTTATATGTAGGACTAAAATCTGATCTTATTGTAAATTATGTTCACTTATTAAGACATTTGCCCTGAGTGGCTGTGTTATCTACTGAATAAACAAATTCCGAGGTCAGCATGAATTGGACAGTTTGCAGTATTGACTCTGCCCTCACTAGTTCTGTAACATTGCGTATATTACATTCGTACTTCAATTTCCCCATTGTAATAGTAGTTGCTACATAGGTTTGTTCTAAGGATAAATGTGTTACTAGAGTGATCACTATAGTTATAAACATGCGGAGTGCTCACAGTTGTACATAAATATTACGATTATCAATAGTATTAATAAAGCAACTAAAGTTAAAAAATTAAATAAAGCAAACAGCTAAGACGTGACTCAAGAACAACTGCACCATGCTCTTTTTTATTTGAAGAAACTTTGTAAGTCTTTGCAAGAACAGGAAGGGTAATAAAAACAATGGAGATTGCCAGTTATTTTCACAAATAACATATTCTGTAATACTTTGCATCTAATCATGTTCAAATTTGGTTAGTCTTTTCTTAAATGATGCTTTTAACGCATCATAAACTACAAGCCAGCAATAGAAAAATGACACACGTAATTTACATAGAGTAAAACTTGAACAGTTAGCCCTTGAACTGTTAAGAATTTTTTAAAAAATATCCACTAGAGGGTGCTAAAAGAGCGAAAAAGCTTTAAACCAAAGGCTGTTAGGAAAATTCTCTGAATTTTTATTACAAATATTCAGTTAGTTTTTGATTGAAATCCTTATTTTCATTTTTGCTTTCTCCCCCAAAATCAAGGATTATTAAACAGTGATTTCTACTACTTTCAAAGATTTGTAGTATTTTGTGGAAGGCATGGTTCTGTGTATAGGAAGAGCAGGTAAGTGCTATTTTGAATTGCTTATTTCTTAAGATACAAGAGCCATGTCTTTTGCGTTGTTTTACTCCTAAATAATTGTTTAATGCTATGGAATTTCTAAAAATAAATGAGTTTCCTACATTTTAGTAGGTTGGAGTTACAAGTAAAAATGAAAAACTACTTGTTAAAAATGCTTCTCTAAATCTAACTGACCAAATGTAACTGTATACAATGTTTCAAGGAGTATTTATTTTACTGTAGTCATAGACTTCAAACTTACTATTTAAGGGACAATGAGTTGAAAGTCAAGTGAGTGTTTTATAAGGATTTAATTTTATTTTTTATTTCCCAGGAAAATCCAGTATGCTATAACCAAAATTAACTTGATAGCTCCTCCTATAGCTACACCCTTCAAGGATAAAAAAAGGAAGCTATCTATTAAAACAAGTATAACTATTGTAATCACTTGATTATTAGGTGTTAATTTTTATTAGAAGCTTATTAGTGTTAGTATTCATTGGTATTTTTTATTTGTTATATATTATAACAGTGGTCTAGGTCCTATTTCCATATAGAGAAACATGAATATTATAGACAATACTGCCCTTATTTTCTTAAACATGCAACATACATGGTAATATCATATGGGATAAATACCCTTTTGAAATAGATACTAAAGAAGCTTCAAGTAGTCTAGAAGAGACATTGGAAAGTAATATCAGTAAGATGTATACAGTAAAATCATCAAGAGGAAAATTATATTAATAAAAATATCCATATTTACCTTCATGCTGGTGTACAGGTAAGATATAAATGCAATTTTGCATGTTGAATGTGGATTGATTCTGAAGGAATATTCTGTGGGTATATGAGTGAATTATTTCCAATTCAAAAGTGTGCTAAGTTACGTAATACCTTTTAAAATGTTATATGCCAAAATGTAATGTTTCTTATGTTGTTTTAGAGATGTCCAGCAATAGTTCTGTTAACAAAAAAGCCAACACCATTCAGCGAAGTCTGTTACTAATGTTCTATTCACTTCCTTGGTTAATATTAATAATCCAGTGATGCGAATAATAGTTCAGTAATTGTCTTCTTATATTAACTCCATTGTTCTAAATTTTTAAAAAATTAAAACACCGAGTCATCTGTTGAACTACATATTTATATTTCTCAACAAACAAGTACATTTTCAATGACTGTCTTTCTTTACAGAACATAGATATAATTGTAATAAAAATTTTATTTCTATCCAAATAATGTAAAGTTTGGTATTTAAATTTCCCTGTTAACTAATCAGTCTTAGGTTGGTCAGGTTACTGTTTTCATTTAACTATATGAGGATCATATAGATGATTGTAAGGAATTTATGATATATATATATATATATATATATGATATAATTAAACAATTGAAAATACATACTTTTATATATATAGACATTTTTTGGTTATGTTTACAGCCCTATCTTATTGAAATAATATGATGAACTAAATGTAACTGACATATTTTACAAAAATGGTTGAATATCACAATTACAAGATTAAAACTATTAAAATAAGCTTGCACCCTTCAGTGACATAGCAGCAGGTGATAAGGAAAGGCAACAATGTCCACACTGTGATAGGTAGTAGGAAGGCATTCTGGGATTTAAGATTTCCTGCAGGTTATTCTACCAAGCTGATAATCTATCATGCATATTTGATTCAGTGGTATTTGCCTACCATTAGTGCTAATCATCTGATTTCAAAGTGATTTAGTCACACAGATTGTGCCCTAATAACTGCCAAACAACATTTGGAAAGTTCCAGGGATTCAATATTTTTATTAATAATTTTCAATCTTGATCTTTAGCAGTAAGTTTCTGTTAGGTGGGCAAAAAAGAAGTGATCAATATACATTCCTAAGAACAGGTAAGTAAATGTCCTAGAATTACAAAATAGTGGGTAGACAGAGAGAAACTATTTAACTTGAAAACTACTTATTTGGCTGTTTTATATATGCAACTCCGTCTCTAGTACTATGGAAAAAGAATATGAAATAAACACTAGCCTTTCCTTAAGTAGTCTTTACCATCAAAATAACTCATAGACTAGCATTATTCCATGGGAACTTTTTGTCTTGCACACTGCTCATGGTGGAAATATTCATTAACATTTTTCAGATGTTCTTTGTAATTTTTAAAAAAGTTTTCTTAGTCATGAGTTTGAAGGAGGGGATATTATGAATTCTCAAGTATACTTTATATGAGGACAGATAAATCATAGCCCAAGCTTCCAGGAGAAAGTTTGTTTTGTTTTAATTTTGCCAGATTGAACAATGGTATCAGAGAGTTCCTTTGTGTCAACAGATTTCAAATCCAAACAGGAAGTTTTACTGTAAATCCTCTCTTGGAATAAGGGAATTCCATTATTAGTTTTATACCTTTGCTCTCAGATCAAATTGAGCATGAAGGAAACTTAAGACTTAAATAACAAATTAATCTTTTTATTAAAGGTTCAATGCAAAAGGTAAGTTTCGTATACATCCACTCGTGTGATTTTTTAATATATTAGAGTTATATAAATTCCCTCTAAGATGCATAGACTTTTTACTAAATGGCTATTCATGATGAACATGTGCAAATGTCCTCCTCTTGTACAGAGACATTATTACTAAAAGGTGAAAAAATGTTGTATTCTTCCTCATAGAAAGGTCATGTTTCCTAATGGCACACTATTGTCAGAAGTCAAAGTATCTAATGATTCTCCTCTGATTCTAACAGAAATAAAAAACCTAACGACACTGAAGTGTTTCAGTGAAACATGGAAGAGAACCCTAAGTGCAGGATTTGAGAATTAAATTCCAAGGTTACTTCACAGCATAGCATTGTGTAAGAGAAAAAGGGTTTTTCATTATTTTTTCTATGAACAGGGTTTATGTAAATAAGTCAAATCATGTATTTCAAGTAGACTTCATCCCATTATGATTTTTTAAGATTTTAAAATTTTGTAAGAGCTATTAGTTTTGTATAAAATGGTCAGGAGAGGAAGGCGAAATATCAAATGTTTAAGTTGAACTTAAGAATTTTTAGATTTTGGAATTTTTATAATAAAGCAGATACATTTTTTAAAGGTATATACAATTTTAAAGAAAGTTTTAGTTTGAAATAAGAAACAGGAAAAGCTTTTTTTATTAATGTTCAAAAAATTAATGCACAAGGTTTCTACAGGTCTAAACTTAGACATTATTTGTAAATATCTGTAATATTCAATTTGAATAACATTATCTTGAGTTTCAGTATAACCCCCTTGTAATGGAGACAGAGCTCACACTAATAGCTATTTCCCAAGGATTTGTGTTGAACATTTCCTTTAAAATAACTATGTAAGTATGTAAAAAAGGACAACTGATTTAGGATTATTTGTTTACTTTTTTTAAGGAATGAAATCATCAATGAATATTTAAAATCCATCTATAGTATTATCATCCCCAATGGATCATCAAGTGTTACACTTTCTACTTTCAGAGTATTCACAGATGGTACAAAAAAAGGTCCCTTCAAGCCTTCTAGACTCCTGAGCTAAAATCAGTCAAACATGTGTGTTCACTTTCCCACTTAAGTGTGACATTGAGAAAGGTGAACATATGCTCTGAGGGAGAACTAGTCCTATACAGAATGACTAAATCTCTTTCATTTTTTTTCCTTTCCTCTTTCCAGGGCTTAATCTTGGTCTTTTCATTTTACTTGTCCTACATGCATTACAGTCCAATAAATTTCACAAAATATTCTTCCATCTGGTCTTTGTAACCATTGGCTGTTAGATGAGTTCCCTTCTCCCACCCAGGTAAATGAGGAAGGGAAGGCAGGCGTCTGAGTCCCGACTTAGAATGGCCTGTGCTGCCTTACATATACTGCCACTCTGAAGTTTATTTATTCTGGTTGCTTAGTATTCTTCAATGTAATTAGAATATTTTGATATTTACCCTTTAAGATGTGCATTCTAAAAAAGTAAATTAGATATCCCAATAACACATAACACAGAGGATATGATTAAAAATAATGTATTACTTTTTAACATCTTCCTATATGGAGTCACTGGGGGTAAGTTATGTAGAAAGAAAAATAAAACCTAGTATTTATTATGATCACTTAATAATTCAGTATTAAAACTTGGAGAAACCTACACTGGGAGGTATTTTTCCATGCAATAATTGAAAAATTAAAAATATTGTTAGAATAAATGATGTCCAAAAATTATTAACACATTTTGCCATAAGCATTTCGGAAAGAATGGCTTGCTACTGATTAAATAAAACAACTGAGGAATTAGTTAACAAAACACAGAAATCAGTGGAATTAGCCATAATTATTTTCTACGTCCCAAGTTATGTATTTTACCATTAAGTTTGAAATAATGCTGAGTAGCTCATGATCAACATTACTTTGTTAAATTAAGTTGCAAATGCTCCTCAAATTACCATTTCTTACCTAGGCTTTCTTTAGGTTTCCACCCAGAATATACAGAAAAAGTAAGGAAAAAAAAAAAGGATTGTTAGTTACTTCTCCTCACCCTTACTATTGTGCAATTAGCCACAAATGACATGTAGAATGTAGGCAAGGATTCAAGATGAAAAACTTCAAATGTATATTATGGATAAAATAGACAAGCTCAAATTGGAAAGAATGAGAGAAACTTGCATCATTATAGGAAATTTAGCCCAATTTGTTCACATGTCTGTACAGCTTTTCCTCCATAGATTATACTTCGAGAACATTCCTTCTGTGAGTTTCCCTCCATAACCTAAAAGAGTGCATTTGCAGAATTATGTCTACAGTGTTAGAAGGGAGATTTTTCTAGTTCCTTGTTTTCCTATTGATTTTAATTGTATTTTATTACCACCTATCTAAATCATTAGGTTGATTTAACTTAATTTGGCCATCAGCTGGCAGTTGTGCCTAAGATTTATTCCTTACCTTTACTCTCGCTTTATTCCCTTTTTTCATTTATCCTTCATCTTTATTCTCTTTCCCCACACCCTCATCTGTATTATACTCCCTATTCCATCTTAAAGCATGCAATGTTGTTAAAATAAATGAAGAATTTAGTGAGGGAATATATATATAAAGGAAAGTAGGAATATTAAATATTGCCTCAAAAATCCATTTTTTGAAAACAGCTCTTCCACACTAAGAATATGAAAACTTTATGAATTGGAGTACATAAGTGTAGATAATCCTTAAACAATAATCCAATCTGATATTCTTGCATACTGATGGGTTAGAATAGCTTTTACTGAAATGAGACTTAACATTGCACAGGTAAACTCTAGAAACTATAAGCAAGAGTGTTTCTAATCAAACTGAATAAATGATAGTGTTTAGTCTATTCATTTTGGATGTGAAAAAGTTCAGGTACTAGGAATTTGGTTAAATAGGAATGATTTTTAAAACAGGTGTTTGGGAAATAAAGCACTGAACAGTTGAGAGTTTTATTAGTGATGACTCACAAACTTTTATGAGTTGAAGAATAAAGTAACTTTTTTAACATAACCTTTTTAGGAAAAAAATGCTCTCTGAGGTAGTCCCATAAAAATCAGGATATTTTAACTTCTAAATACTCCTTTTTTTAAATTTATCTGTAAAATATAATTTCATATTTCACAGAGTAATAAGCAGTGTTTGATTAATGACAACAATTTGTAATAAAGATTTTTTAATGCATTTAAAAATAATCATATATCCATTCCAAATAAATATTATCTTAACTGGAAGGGACCTAATTTCTAGTATCATTATTGAATATCAGCTTTAGGGAAAGAAATAATGAAATATAAAATTTAACATCTCTGACATGAAGCTTTAAAAGAATGTAATTGGTGAACAAAAATGCAAATGTTGCAGGAAACCAGTTCATGTGAACTCTTTAAAAATCAATTAGTACATAATTTCAGCCCTAAACTGAAGTTTAAAAAACTGAAACAACTCTATAGGCAGCATGCTTGCAGTTCTTCTGCACATACGTGTTGCAAACAGGACAGTACTGTGCTACATAAAAATTTAATGTAATGTATTACTTAACTTACTTTACAACACAAAATCATTAAACATTTAAAAAGACATAATAATTATTTACATAAAAATTTACTTGCACTGTATTTGGTATAAAAAGGGAGTGGGAAGGCCATTTGCAGAAAGAGGAGGAGTTGAGCCGTCCCAAGGTGGAGCTGTCTCTTGTGTTAAATGACACTGGCAGATTAAAGCACTCTTATGGGGAAGGGCTTAAAGGCTGAGTCAAAAGCCAAAGAGTCTCTTTATTTACGCCTACCTCCCAGCCCTTGGCAATCTGACTAATAAACTGAGCTAACAAGAAAGACTAGAAAGGGAAGAAAGAAAACATTGCTGCGGCTTGGATCTACAACCTAAGAAAGCAAGAGTGATCAATCCCAGCTCTGTGGAACATCTTGTTTATTTACTTCATTTAGCAGCTTGCAAATGGTTAACTATATGCAAAAAAGTCAGCATGGCTGTGAAGTATGCCGTGAATTTTAATTGGGGAGAAAACAACTGCTTCAGGATGATCTAGTATGCACTTCGCCTGAAATATTTTCAATGAAATGCTCAGCATTTTGTCTTTGACTAGACGTTTTAACTTTATGAAGTGATGGTACTTGCCAAAAAGTGACATTATTTAAGAAGAAAGTACGTAGAGGTTGGTGTTTTCTTTTTTTAATAAAAAAACTGAATTTGCTTTGAACATCTCTTCCAGCTGTGCATTACAGATAACGTCAGGGATAATCTCTGCTTTACAGGTAAGATGAATGTTTCCAGGCTTTTTTGATACCTATTTTTGCAGTATCCTAAAGTGATAGAGTTTATATGTTCGCTCCTTTAAAAAAATAACTTTGTATTAAAGAATATCCAGTATCATTCTTGTTCATTGGCACAACTAATGCTGTAGCAGATGCCTGTTTTCTCTGAGCAGCAGACATTTAGTCCAACAGCTGGCTGTAGAGAAGAGTAAATAAAATAATATGCCACTATTCCTTTTACAGTATGCAGTTTGTTACTGGAAACTAAATATGTGTGCTTTCTGAAAGATCACTTCCAAAGATCATGATGAATTTAAAATATAAGCAGAGCATTAAAAGATTCCTTGCATTTTATATAGTACTTTTACTATTTTCTGGCCTGAAAATATGTATTTTCCAAAAATATGTAAATGGAGATCTTTGCTTCTTTAACATTGTTAATGTGAAAACACTCTTCAAATTTGTGTGTATTTCTGAAAACATGAGTAATTGTTCCCTAGAACATTTTGAATGGCATAAAATGCATGTAACATAAAAATAATGAGAGATTATCATTTGGAAGTTATTTACTATTTTCTTAAGATGCTGTGCCCAGTGAAATGAATAATATTCTTTCTGGGTAATCTATGGAGAAATACTTTCAGTATGTGTGCATACTAATCCACAAGTTGAAGACTACAACTACAAGCTGCTCGATCGTAGCACAGCGCTCAGACCTGCTTAAAATCAAACTATTCCTCTATGGAAACACTTAGTCTGCTAATTTTCCCTTTATATAAAAAGGCACTATACTGTTTTCTTCCTTTGGTTGCCTTTTACCTTTAAGAAACTGCATACTCTACATGTTTTCAATAAAGCAATGTATTTTCATGAAATGAAAGTTATTTTCAGGATTATTGATTAGGTTCTGGGATGTTTTATCTAATTGTGAATTTTAATTAGAGAAAGTTAGTTTTCACATTCCATCCAGATAATGAAAGCAGTTACTATTTCAAAAAGTTGAATAGTGATAAGTTGGTGTTTGTTTGCCTTTCAATTTAGTGTACATAGATTGAAGATACAATTCTTAAAAGAAAGGAATGATATTAAATACAATCGGAGTTACGTGCATTTACCTTGTTACTGCTGTCATCTCAGAATCTTTAAAAAACTGCTGTTTCAGATGCAGGCCTATAATTTTTAAGGAGTTGGAAGTTGTGATGTTGCTATCCTGAACTGTCATTTTTTATTGACCAAATTAGAGGTATCCTCAAATATTTCAGTATAGTGCAGTTTGTTTCAGAGTTCATTATTTGTGACTTTAAGCCTTATAATAAAAAGATCAACCACTTAATTATGTGATGACATTCAGTGCCCTAAAGCCTGTTCCAAGACCTCATTAGGAAGTCAATTGCTAGAAGGTTATGTGAGGTATTATTTATTCTTTTATAATAGCCAGAAATATGTATAAAGGAGCAATTCTTCTTAAGTTTTTGTGATATTAATCTTAATCATAATATAACGTAAAAGCAGCAGGAAATATCCTACCTCTAGAAATTCAATACAAAGTGTGACTCAAGAGAAATTCGAATAGGCACTCTTAATCCCATATATCTAATACTATAAGGCTTATGTAAACTGCATTAGATGGCAGAGTTAAGATAAAATTCTTTTAACAGTCTTCCACTTTATTACATAGACAGAGATATATTTTCCTTAAGATTTTTAAATAAATCATGAAATAAATATGTATCTTCAGCTGAAGTTAAAGCACAGACACAATTTTAGTTGTTATATTGTAGCATGAAGTTCAAAAATATAAATAAATAATGGAAATGCATAATGTATGCATACACACATAGAGTCACTCATTCACACATACATATGTATATACATACATTTTTCTATCACTTTTGCATTCCCTACAGTTCTCTCTGCTTCTGGCTAATACCTACATATTTGTCTTCTACAGTAATCCTTCAGTTTTCAATTCATCTACTTTTTGGTAAAAACAAATCAGGGTCTTCTCAAATATACACTTTTGCATCATATCAGAGTATTGACGCTGGTCCACTTAGCCAACACCTCACTCACCTATTAAATTGCAGTTTATGTGGCAGATGTGAACAAGCTGATGGTATGATATTTTTAATTCTTCTTGACCTAAATTTCATTTTTGGATCACAATCCAAGTTAAAAGTAAGCCAAAACATGCTTGTCATAATAGTAAAAAAAATGGAAATGTGGATGGAGCAAGGTATTCATATTTTCAAAGTAATCCATATTTTTATTTTTAGTGGAAAGCCTATCACTTTCAAAATGTCAGGTTTCTCTCCTCCCTGCTCCTGACCACTAAAGCACATTGTTATTGCATTTTATTTTACAGAGTCAGACTCTGTCACGTGACAACATGAAGCTGTGGATCCATCTCTTGTATGCATCTCTCCTTGCCTACGTGTCTTCACAGTCCCAAGCTCCTGTGTCCTCAACCAGAGGTTCTTGTGATTCTCTTTGCAAATGTGAGGAAAAAGATGGCACAGTGCTCATAAACTGTGAAGAAAAAGGTATTAACAAGTTATCCCAAATAAGTGTTCCACCATCACGACCTTTCCAACTAAGTCTATTAAATAATGGTTTGACGATACTTCACACAAACGACTTTTCTAGGCTTACCAATGCTATCTCAATACACCTTGGATTTAACAATATTGCAGATATTGAGACTGGTGCATTTAACGGCCTTGGACTTCTTAAGCAACTTCATATCAATCACAATTCTTTAGAAATTCTTAAAGAGGATACCTTCCATGGACTGGAAAACCTGGAATTCCTACAGGCAGATAACAATTTTATCACAGTGATTGAACCAAGTGCCTTTAGCAAGCTCAACAGACTTAAAGTGTTAATTTTAAATGACAATGCTATTGAGAGTCTTCCTCCAAACGTTTTTCGATTCGTTCCTTTAACCCACCTAGATCTTCGTGGAAATCAGTTGCAAACATTGCCTTATGTTGGTTTTTTAGAACACATTGGCCGAATATTAGATCTCCAGCTAGAGGACAATAAATGGAACTGCAATTGTGACTTATTACAGCTAAAAATTTGGTTGGAAAATATGCCTCCACAGTCTGTAATTGGTGATGTCATATGCAACAGCCCTCCAGTCTTCAGAGGGAGCATACTGAGCCGACTGAAAAAGGAATCGATTTGCCCCAGCCCACCAGTGCACGAAGAACATGAGGATCCTTCAGGATCATTGCATCTCGCAGTGACATCTTCATTAAGTGATAGTCGTGTGTCAACCAAGACCACCCTTTCAAAACCACCCACCAAAACACCGGTTTTGACACCTTATATTACAAAGCCATTCACTCAACTTCCAGAACCCTACTGCCCTATTCCTTGTAACTGCAAAGTACTTTCCCCTTCAGGACTTCTAATACACTGTCAAGAGCGCAATATTGAAAGCTTATCAGATCTGAAACCTCCTCCGCAAAATCCTAGAAAGCTTATCCTAGCGGGGAATATTATTCATACACTCATGAAGTCTGATCTAGTGGAATACTTCACTTTGGAAATGCTTCATTTGGGAAACAATCGTATTGAGGTTCTTGAAGAAGGATCATTTATGAATCTAACAAGATTACAAAAGCTCTATCTAAACGGGAACCACCTGGCCAAATTGAGCAGAGGCATGTTCCTTGGTCTCCATGATCTTGAGTACTTATATCTTGAATACAACGTGGTTAAGGAAATATTGCCAGGAACCTTTAACCCAATGCCTAAACTTAAAGTCCTCTATTTAAATAACAACCTCCTGCAAGTTTTGCCACCACATATTTTTTCAGGGGTTCCCCTAATGAGGATAAACCTAAAAACAAACCAGTTCACCCACCTACCTGTAAGTAATATCTTGGATGACCTTGATTTACTAAAGCAGATTGACCTTGAGGACAACCCCTGGGACTGCTCCTGTGACCTGGTAGGATTGCAGCAATGGATACAAAAATTAAGTAAGAACACAATGACAGATGACATCCTCTGCACTTCTCCAGAGCACCTAGACAAAAAGGAATTAAAAGCACTAAATAGTGAACTCCTTTGCCCAGGCTTGGTCAATAACCCATCCCTGCCAACTCAGACCAGTTCCATAATCGTCAGCACTCCTACAACCACAACTACAGCCAATACTCTTTTAAGATCACTTACTGATGCCGTACCACTGTCTGTTTTAATATTAGGACTGCTGATTGTGTTCATAACTATTGTGTTCTGTGCTGCAGGGATAGTGGTTCTTGTTCTTCACCGCAGGAGAAGATACAAAAAGAAACAAGCAGATGAGCAGATGAGAGACACCAGTCCTGTGCATCTTCAGTACAGCATGTATGGCCATAAAACAACTCACCACACTACTGAAAGACCCACCACATCTCTCTATGAGCAGCACATGGTGAGCCCCATGGTTCATGTTTATAGAAGTCCATCTTTTGGCCTAAAACATTTGGAGGAGGAGGAAGAAAGGGATGAGAAAGAAGGAGGTGATGCAAAACATCTCCAGAGAAGTCTTCTAGAACGGGAAAATCATTCACCACTCACAGGGTCAAACATGAAATACAAAACTGCAGATGAATCAACTGAATTTTTATCCTTTCAGGATGCTAGTTCATTATATAGGAACATTTTGGAGAAAGAAAGAGAACTTCAGCAACTGGGAATCACAGAATACCTAAGGAAAAACATTGCTCAACTCCAGCCAGATATGGAGGTACATTATCCGGGAGCCCACAAGGAATTAAAATTAATGGAGACATTAATGTACTCAAGGCCAAGGAAGGTATTAGTGGAACAAACTAAAAATGAGTACTTTGAGCTCAAAGCTAACTTACATGCTGAACCTGACTATTTAGAAGTCCTGGAGCAACAAACATAGAGAGTTGGAGGGCTTTCGTGGATATGCTGTGATTCTGTCTGAAGTCCAAACCTTGTAAGTAAGTGCCTTACGTACGTGTGTCATCAATCAGAACTCAAGCACAGCAGTCATCCTATGGGAAAAGAAGAAACTCAGGGATCTCTGGGAGAAGCCATTGCATTGTCTTCAGACAATTTTGTCTGCCCCCAGCAAAACAAACCCTTGTATGTAAATCATTCAAGGATTTTAGTAATATTTCTCCACACTTGAAAGTGTTTCATAGAAGTCATCTTGCACATCTAAAATGGTTGAATATTTATGGAACCTGTATTTTTTTGAATTACTTTATCCATGGATGAAGTAGAATTGGATTTTATCATTTAAAAATTATACCCATATATGTAGTTATAATGGGTAAGGAATACATTGTTTATATGACCAGTCTACATACTGCAAACAGGTACATTGCTAGATACACCTAATTTTCTTGCAATAAAGGCAAAAGGAACTTAAACTTCAAGATTACAAGTAGTAATAGTAAAGAAAAAATAGAAAGCTGAATTACATAGGCTATGATTGGCCCCAAACTTTGAACACAAGGGTTAAACAAATGTCACTGCTATGCTTTCTGAATTTAAGAATAAGAATGATTAATAGTTCAGATCAAATGTATAAACAAACTTTTTGGTCCTTCACATTATGTGTAGACAATCTCATTGTCAATGCTGCTGTGAACTAAGGTAGGTCATTTGTGCTCTAAGTTTAGCTCTTATTCTTGGGATATTTTTAAAATGCTACTGATATTCAACTGTAAATATGATTAGAGTATCTATTTTTTTTTTCATAGCATTAGTCCTTTGTAAATCTGAATCACCATGTTAGAAATATGTTTCTTGTGGCAAGTAATAATTCACAGGCGTAAAACCAATAGGAAAAAATATTTTATTTTCATTGATGTATACTGGTAGTTGCCATTAATTAGTAGCAAAAGGCACGTTTAAGGGTAAGTGGTTTAATTGCCTCAAGAATGGTACAATGTAGCTTTATTTTACAAGAAAGTATAGCTAGATTTCTATGAACTATTTATTCTGTACAGTTTTATATATTTTTGGTTCACAAAGGTAATTATTCTTGGGTGCCTTTCAAGAAGATTAAAAATACTGCTCACTACAATAAAACTAAAATGAAAACCCTCTTCTTAAATGTGCTTTCTTCAGTTAGTCTGATCTGTAATTCAATCAAGTCAGGATTAAAAGACACCTATGTGCACACACACACTCATGCACATGCATGCAAAACAAGATTTCTATTTGTTGTCATCCACACAGAAGCATCCTGTTCACCATCTGCAAAGGGGCCATTTAATATCTGGGCATGACTGACATGGAGTCAAACTAAAAGTCTGACCAATAGTTCTCTCTTTCCAGCACATCATTTTTCCACTCAATACAAATGGAAATGATATATTTTTCTTCTTTCTGATTACAGAATCAATCATAAATATTGACATGAGGCAAAATGGAATTAATCAAGGTGATCTAGTTCTGTTTTCTGAACAGCATGAAGATCCATGCATAGGATTAGGAAGGAATATATTTCCTATTAGGAAGGACTTTAATTTCCTTAACACTATTTTAGTGATATCTGCATTTTCCATTAAATACTTCAGTTTTAAAAACTCAACTGTCTACATTACTAGCAAAAAATATTACTTCCTCAATTTTGAATGAGAAGTCTTCTTCTTGATAAAAAACAATAGAAACCTATGCTTCATGGTATGAACATTAATTATGAGTCTATTATGAAATCATATCACTGGGTTTTCTTTTAAATCAGTGCGTATATTAACAGAAAACAATTAAGAAGTATACATTAAAAGGTACATTGAAAACATAAATTTCCCCATTAATTTCCAAGGTTAGGAAGGACAAAAATGGGCAATTTTTAAAAATAAAGTTAACAATTATTAAGGGAACCTCTTTGGGCATATGGAATGATTTATACATTTATCCATGAAAGGAATTTAAGCACAATAATGAATAGTGACACTTCCAAGGCATGATTTTAAAAGTTGCATTCGAAAAAGAAGAAGAGAGCAAGAGCAGAGTTAATTTTATTGCACTTTTACTATGCAGTAGGGTATCTGCCAATATTTTCTATTGCAGTCAAGTGCACAGAGGTATTAGAAAGACTTAAGAAATTCCCATGCCTGGAGGACTGTTGGAATGGATCCATGAATGCAGACAGAGACACGTCCTCAGGAACATTCTTCTCTTTTGGGTGGGGGAAATATTTTTTAAAATCTTTATTCATTGTTAATTGCCTAAAGTAAAATTGTTCATTCTTCAAGTTATAAACAAGACAGAACAAGGTTGGTTTTGAAATTATATCCTCCAAATTTAATACAACTGCAATAGTAAAACCCTGTTACAATGATGTAGAAATCATTAAGTTTCCAAAGGGTGAGAGATTGTAAAGGCTGAAATGTTTCACTCATGATGAAATTGTTCTTATGTGATTTGTTTCCCTCATAGAAGTAGTTGAGACTTGAGGGAGCTAGTGTTGATCTTTACCTCCTGTGATAATCACTGAGCTTTAGTTCTTTTACCTGCATTTCCTATTTCTATTTCCTCCCATTAAAGAAGAATTTTTATAATGTATGCTTATTTACTAATGTGGCCAGTGTGGTCCCTTTCTGCAACTAATTGTTAGATCAGGAGTCCCAGGTCCGAATTCAGTATCCTCAACTTCATTCACCTGTACCTGGGCATTCTGGGGAAAAAAAAAAAAAAATATATATATATATATATATATATATATATATATATATATATATATATATATATATATATATAAATCATCCTACATTTCTCTTCATTTAAACAGAAGTAACTCTCTGCCGATTGCACATCAGGGCAAGTTTTGATTCATGTCTGAATCTTGAATTTTTGTGGTATAGTGATGCTAGTGTGTAATCATACAAGATCAAGCCTTTTAATTCTGCCAATCTGTTAGACATAATTGTACTGATTTTTATCAAACAAATCATTTTTCACTAAATTGCCGTGAAAACACTTAGCATAAATTTTATTAAAGTGTACTTCAGTTATCTTCCATTGATCTTGATACTGGTGTGGAAATTTTACAATTTTATAAGAATGGGTATATCCGTGATGCTGGTTTTCCCTCTTGAATCAATCTCTTAACTGCACAGAGAAGAGAAAGCCTCCCCTTGCTGCTCTAGTAGCAAGTAAATTGAAGTGCCATCTAAATAGCCTTTAAGCTGCCTTGATGCTTTGATCCAATTAGTTTAAAAGGTTTAAGCTTTGATCCAGGATTGAATAATTATATGAGTATCCCCTTGTTGTTAAATTTTCAACTTTTGAAAATACATATCCTTCCATATATAGTATATATAAATATATTATGTGTTTGGGAACTAATACAGATGAGATAGAGCCTCAGTATACATGTAATTTATTTTGTATTTTTATTCTTTTATGGAAACTAATAGGTGTATAACAAAGCACTTTTAAAAGAATACTATTATTAACTTACAGAATTCTTTGACAGTAAACTGTTCTTTTAAATATAAACAAACACAAAGAAAAAAAATGTCTAAAGAAAGCTCACCAAAGTTTCCCATATATAAGACTTTGCACATATTATTCATTGGAATTGAATGACTGTGTTTTACATGAATAGAATATTACCCATGTGCATAAAATGCTTTGAGTTACTCAAAATCATCCAAAGAGGAAGAAAGGTTAGACTTCTTGGTAACAATTTTGTTTTACAATGAATTTGAGAATTCCCCTCTACTTCTTTTCACTGAACAGTTTTATGATATAGGTATGAATAGTCACAGTTTTCTTCTTGAGAAGATGGAGTATCATAAAAGGACCAGCTTAAACGATAGGAAAGGAGACCATTCTCACCAGGAGTGGTCCTATATCTCAGCAGCCGTCTCAAAACTGATGTCCTTCTAGTTTTTTTATCATTGAATTATAAGATGATTAGTTTCTTAAAATTAAATTATATTGTTTAAAAAATTTCTGTCTTATATGGAAATAAACACCAATATTGGTTTTATAGAACGAAACCAGTTTTTAAAGATGAATTTATATCTGTTATATATACATTTATGTATATGCAACATAGATGAGACTGCCAAATGTAGAAGCCTCTTCCAGCTGCTTTGAAGGCATAATCAAATAGACAAATACTCTTCTGTTAGTAAATGTCTTTCAGCAAATTAGTGAATGAAGAATGGAAACAATTCAAAACAACAAATTACACACACACAACACACACACAATTGTGCATGTGTTTCCAATTAAAATGATTTAAAATTGTACACTTTTTAAATAGACGTTTGTTTCCAAATTTTTAAAACATGGAAAGCAGAAAACCTGAGCCTCCACAACTAATTATTGCCTCTTATATCTTCTAGATTCTATCAGTGAAAAATTGATTATCTGGAAATGAGTAAGATATTTGAGTTACTTGTGCAAAATCTCTGGGCATTTAATTGTTATGCCATCATATTTGGTATTATAGAGGTCTTGAACAGAATCCACATACAAAATGAATTATTTTGTTGCTAAAATTATTGCACTCAATTTCAAATTCATGGTATTATCAGTGATGAAATCTCCATTAATGAATGGATGTTAAGTGTATTTCCACCTCATCTACCTGGTATCCTGAGAAATTCAAAAACATGCAAGCCTCCATAACTATGTTTTATGATTCATACTGTCATAAGTTAATGTAGCATTACGTGACAGAATAAAAAGTTAACAATAGAGTGCAGGGGAAGTCTTAATTCCAGAAGACTAAATTAAAATGTTACATATAGTCCTATCAATTAAGACTTTCATGTTTTGGGCCTCTTCCTAGCATTCTGAAGTACTCTGACTTAGAAAATAAATATTTGAAAAAGACATTGTATTATGATACAGCAAAAACATTTCCTAGAGACCAACATATCCTAAACTTGTAGACTTCACCTATTCTAATTTTCTCATTTTACAAATAAAGAATTAAGAGATTAGCCTAAAATTATATAACTCTTACTGAGTAACAGGACCAGAATTGGAACCTGTTTTATTGTTGTTATTGTACTTTGTTTTGTTTTATTCTCAGGAAAGTAGTTTTCACAAGACTGCCTGTGGTAATCATGAATATTTACGGCACAGGCCATATGGAATTACTGAACATGTACGTCTTTGCTTCTGGATTTAGGTAGGACACTCTTCTTTAAACAGTTTATTGAGGAAAAATGAGACATTTCAATAATGTTAGACATGGATTATGTAATCCTAGATTATTCAAAATAATATATAAGCACATTTTAGTTACAGTTAGTAAAATGCTGATTTAATGGACTGGGTGACATATACATGTGGCAGATAAACGCATTACGTAGGTGTATTTTAATTCAGAAAAAATTACTACTATTAATACTCAGTAATTTTTAAACAGTTTATTAAGAATTTATTTCCTACTTCATAGACTTAAATATTAACAAAGAAAATACAATACAGATATTTATTATATTATGCTGATTTAAAACTCCATAAATATGTTATTTAAGTGTTAGAATTATCATACATACAGGGATTATGGTGACAGATATTTTCATTATTCCATTTTGAAGACCTCTACCTAAAGTGACTTCATCTCCATTGTATTGTTTATGAGCTACAATAAAGATCATTTCTGTGAATACATCATGTGAATCCTAGTAAGACAGCTTAAAAATATGAGTTTTGTTTTCCTTTTTCAAACAAACTTTATTTTTAGAGCAGTTTTAGTTACGTAGCAAAATTGACCAGAAAATACAGTGTTCTTATAGACCTCTGGGTCACACAGAAGCTGGGCCTCTTCCGCTACCAACACCTTGCTCCAGAATGGACAGTCCTCACATTTGGTGAGTCTACACTGATACACAATTATTACCCAAACTCCACAGTTTACACTAGGATTCACTGTGGATGCTGTACATTCTATGAGGCTGACAAATGTATACCGACATGTATTCACCATTATAGTACAGTACAGCATATTTCTACTCCTCTATGAACTCTTGCACTTTGTCCAATTCATTCATCCCTGGCAGTCACTGAAGTTTTAACTGTCTCCATGGTTTTGCCTTTTCCAGAATGTCGTAAAGTCGGACTCATACAGTGTCGGTGTTTTGAGATTGGTTTCTTTTACTTATTAACTTGCATTTAAGATTGCCCCAGGGTCTCTTCATTGCTCGGTACCTCATTTCTTTTTAGCCCTAATATTCCATTGCCTAGATGTACCAGAATTTATCTACCATTTGCCTACTGAAGGATATTATGGTTGCTTCCCAATTTTGGCAATTATGAATAAAGCTGCTATAAACCTTCATGTGCAGGTTTTTGTGTGGTCATAAGTTTTCAACTCATCTGGATAAATACCAAGGAGAACAGTTGCTGGATTATACAGTAAGGCTTTGTCTAGTGTTTTAAGAAACTGACAACTGTCTTCCCAAGTGGCTCTACCACTTTTGCATTTGACCAGGAATTAATGAGAATTCCTGTTGCTCCACATCAGCATTTAGTGTTTTCAGTGTTCTGGATTTGGGCCACTCTAGTAGGTGCATGGTGGTATCTCATTTTAGTTTGCATTTCCCTGATGATATATGATGTGGCACATCTTTCTATGTATTTTTTTGTCATCTGTATATCTTCCTTGGCAAGGTGTCTGTTAAGCACTTTGACCCATATTTTAATCAGGTTTTTGTTTTCTTGTGGTTGAGCTTTAAGAGTTCTTTGTATATTTCGGAAAGAAGACTTTTATCAGATAATGTCTTTTGTAAATACTTCTCCTAGTGCATGGCTGGTCTTCTCTTTCTCCTGACAGTGTATTCAACAGAGCAGAAGTTTCTGTTTCAATGAAATCCAGCTTATCAATTATTTCTTCTTTGGATCATGCCCTTGATGGTATCTAGAAAGTCATCACCATATTCAAAGTTACCTAGATTTCTTCCTATGTTATCTTCTAGGACTTTAATAGTTTTGTTTTTTATATTTAGGCCTATGGTCCAATTTGAGTTAATTTTCGGGAAGGATGTAAAGTCTGAATCTAGACTCATTTTTGTTTTTTTTTACATGTAGAAGTATGTTTGTTGAAAAGACAATGTTATGGATGTTTAAAATCACATATAGTTTAAAAATAAATCACTTATTCATTTACAATTTCATTTTAGTCTTATATTTAACACTTGAATGCCATAAATATTATGCATTATTGCATGTCTGAAAAAGCATAACATATAAGAGAGAAATTATAGAAATTAGTTATAGGGATTAGTAGCACTGGATTTGAATTACTGAAGCTACAGGAGTATTGAATGTGAGTATAAATAGTAAGCTTTGCAAGAGTCTTCTTTTAGCAGTGGTCCTTTACAAGGTCACCATTATATCCACAAATTTTACATAAATTATAAAGATAGCTAAAATGTAGTGTTTGCCTACTCAGCACCTATGCCCAGTTCAGGTGCTTTGTATATTCTCAGTTTAATCCTCATATCAAACCTTCAAATAATGCTAATATCTCCATTTAACCTTAAAAGGTAATGAGGCTCACAAAGTAAGATTTCCTAGAATCACACACATAGCACTTGTTGATTTCCGATTTCCCTGGCTTGGAAAATTCTGCTTCCACTATCTTATCATGCTTTATCTCACAGTGATTTTAGAAAAATTCTTTAAAAAGTAGATACCATTTCATTTGACTGAGGCAAACACTGCATGTATTCTTTCATCATATTTATCCTATTGTTTTAATTTTGAATGTATTTGTTTAACTTCTAGTCATGCTTTAAACCTATCATTGATATAATTAGTAACCTTTGATATTTGAGAGGTCTGAAGCCCCCATATGTTTTCTTATACTTTACTCAATTTCAAAAAAAAATATTAAGAAACATGTATTTCAGACACAAGTGAGGTGCTTCAATAATGAATCTTAATTATTCAAATACAAGCTTTCAATGTCATGTTAATGATATACATGAGAACACAGGAATAAATTTACCTGATTTTTAAATTCGATCAATGTAGATAATTAAGAATTAACAGCATAATGTATCGTTTATAATTAAAAAGTTGGTTTTCAGTTGCAATATATATTTCCTAATTCTTTTGGATTTTTAACTCAGCTGCCTGTTCCCTTTTTCTGCAGTCACACCCATGCAGTATACTCTAGGCAACATTCATATACCTTCGTATAGATGAGGTCATTTTTCTCAACCTGCCCCACATTATACTGTACAAATAGTCACAGCTTTACTCTGTCTTCCATACTGTGGGTTGGCAGCCAATGGCATGCAAGTCATGCATACCATACTCGTTATAAAGGTATGCAGGTCATCCCCACCTCCACAGCCCTTCCACACACACTGGAAAAGTGCACTCTGCCTCTTTTAAAACCTTCTATGTCTTTCACTCCCAGTCTGCCTTTGAAGATATAGGAATGCTAAAACTTATCTATCAAGTCTCCCATGGCAGATTCAGCAATGCTCATGAAACATTTCCTAAATTGTATTAAAACAAAGGAAAACAGATTAAAGAGAGTTTATAGGAATTAATTTGTAAAGTTATAAATAGAGGATGAGAAATGGAGTAGAGAGAGTAGATAAAGTTGGTCTTTTGGTCTTTGCTTCCTTATATTCTTGGTCCTTTTCCATACTTCATGTGGCTTTTCCCCATCCATCATGTTATCTTTAGCATCATAGCCAAAAGCTTGCCAGAGCTCTACAAAATATCACCCTCTGCAGTCTCGTGGGCCATGCATCTCTTTTGTATGCATTCAGATGGGAACTAGATAAAATACTCACGGTTTAGAAGCAATATGAGAAATACATGTGAATAATATAAGAAAAAGTCACTCTGCAGAAATGCTACATTTAGTGAATTAGGAAGGTATTTGCTTCATCATAGAAAGTACCTGCACTAAAGATGCAAAGAGCTCTGTGCCACTGCTGCATCTAATACCAAAAAAAATGATAACAACTGATTCCTAAATCATTGAAAAATTATTTTCTTCCTATTTATTGTATGGAGTTACATAATTGTGGAACACAGAATCCATCAAAATAGGGAATTTAATGATTCACATAGCTAGTATTTGGTAAAAAGTTAGTGTCTAGGAATGACATTAAATGAAGCATCTAGCAATAATGTACAGACATAAAAAATAATCTCAAAATAAATATTCAAAATTATACTTATGCAGTTCAAAGGTCCAAAAACACATTACTATTAATGCCTAAAGGGTTCAAAATGAGGTAATGTCCATAGCCATATGTTATAACATATCCGGATATGATTAGACTTCAGTTTTACTACAGGATCATAGTTCACCAAACAATTTCCTGTTGCCTTTGTTAGTTAATACTGCATTTTCTGTATTCCTACTACCCTTCTCTGCAGAGTTTCAGATTAAAGGGGCACACTGTATTTGAGTTTTTTTTTAGCTGATTTTCTCCTTATGCAGTACTTTTTTGTTTTTTAACCCTGGAAGAGTAGAATTCTAAAGGAAAATAATTGCAAATGACCTTGACCTTTGAGCTTAAAAATGAACTTCCCTGATCATCAGTCTTTTGGCTTTGGAGTTTAGTAAAACAATAATGCAATGACACATAATTGTGTAATTAGTATTAAATTCAAAGGAAACATGAATTGATCTAGGGCTAGTGTTTCATCTCAGGGTATTTAGTTCTTTCAAAAGCATCTTTTTGTTACCCTTTCCCTAGTGCATGAGTCACACATGAAGCAATAAAACATCAAATAGAATGAAAATAAAAGTAGTTGTTGGAGCTCTCAAAAATTATTGAAGACTCAACATTTTGTAACTCAGTTATAAGAAAAGAGAAGTTATTAACTGATATGTGAAGATATCCCCAGAGCAATTATTAGTTAGAAAGATTAAATGAATATAGAGTAGTGTCTTGGCTGCAAAAAATGATATTTACGTAATTCGGAGTTTGCTGGTCCTTACGGATACTTCATTTCTCAGACATTATGACTCTGCTAATTAGAGATGGGAAATACAAAAATATGAAAAAAAGCAAAAGGATGATAAAGTATATTTCTTTATTACACAGAAAGTCTCAGAAAACATGAAGATGAGAGTCAGAATTTCCTCTACTCAGTTCCACAGAATTTTAGAGATTTTTCCATTATCTTTTCAAAAATCATGATTTGGAGCCAGAGTTTAAATCATCGAATGTTTAAATAGTGTACTATAAGGAGTCTCACAAATTGATGGTTAAGTGATCTGCAGTATATGGGAACTTTTGATCTTTCATGATTTTGACAAGAAGTAACATTTTCAGATTAAGTGAATCCATTCTCTCAAACTTAATTTTAGTTCATAGCTTCATTTTATAAACAAAGACAAAATTTGAGCTGCTAATAAACTGCCATTGACTGTTTTATGTTTAAACTCTCATTTTTCCTCTTATCTAGAGTTGAATGTGCTATAAAGATAAAAGGAGGTTGGCAAGAAAGGAAGTATAAACATACAGGTAATTAGCCTGTGAGATTTTCAAATGATTCATCCTCTTTCTAAATAGTTTTTCAAGATATCTGGCTAGTTTAAGAAAATGATATCTAGAAATACTGAGTGGTAAAATGGAAAGTGTATAAAGTATCCAAGTAGAAACAATATTTGTAAAAGAAAATATGTTGTACTTCTATAAAATCCTGAATAATAATTTATACTGTTTTAGTAACTTTTAAAATGTTATACAATTTCATAAAATAACAAAAGACATTCTAATCTTATTATCAAAGAAAGATTTAAAATTATAATAACCTTTATTTGGAATGGTGCTTATAAGATACCATTTTGACTATAACCACTGCTGTGATTAACAATAAAATTTAATGCCTCTTAAATTTTATTTTTTTAAGTTTTGAAATAAAAAAAAATACACATCTAGCACTAGCTATTTTATCTCATTTACATTTCATTTAAGCAACACTTTCTTCACTATTAGATTGCTGTTGTACTCATCTAGATGGGATTTTTCCATTTGTTTCACTATAAAAGCTGGTATTTGGTCAATAGTGACTAATGTAATGAGCACTTAAGAATACCGGCTGTGAATGGTGTCAAATGATCAGCTCCATTGAAGGTTATAATATGAGTAGATGATTATGCGTTTACTAGCTGAGGTACTCCTTACACATAATTGAAGCTGTTCTCTCCTGGGCACTTAGAACTCTGTGTATCCAGTGTGAGTAAACAGGAAGCCTGGGCTGTACCACTGGTAAGCTTGTTTATAACAGGGTCACCATCTTAGCAAGACCTGGGCTCCTGACCGGGATTTCAATATCAGCATCCATTCAGGACATTCCTTTTAATCTAGAATGACTTGAATTCTATTAAGAAGAACCTAGAAATCTTCTAACATGTCCTTAAATGACTAAAATGAAACAACAAATGCAGGGCAACAATTTGCCTTGAAAAGAACATGTCTTTATATACCAATGAGGCCCTTTGATCATAGAACATAGCTAGAGAAGGCATTTCTGGAAATTGGAAGTGTGTTTATGGAACAGATTTTATTTTTCTATAGGCATTTCCTGATATTTGTGTTTCTCCAGAGGTGGTGAGAAAACTTGATTAAAAATTGTAACTGGATCTTAATCATAATATAAGTTGGTCACAGGGATGGTAGTACAGCATGGAGAATATAGCCAATGATTCTGTAACATCTTCCTATGTTGACAGATAGTAACTGCAGTAGTTGGAGTAAGGATTTAATAATATGGGTAACTGTTGAACCACTGTGTTGTATACTTGTACACTTGAAACCACTATAAGATGATATATCAACTATACTTTAATAAAAAAATATATAATTGGAATTTATTAGTTCAATAGGGCCAGCTCACTTTACTGAGGATAAATTATAGGATTAGCATTATGGAGTGAATTTTTTTTAATTACAAGTTAATCTTTCCTATAGCATTTCATTTTATTAGATACTTAGCATATCAACTAAAATGCAAAATCAGCTTTAATTAATTTTGTATAAGCATTTTACCCTATACCAATGCAATAACAGTAAAAACAGACAAGTGGGATTCCACTGCACTAAAAAGCTTCCTCAAAGTAAATAACCAACTGAATGAAAAGGCAACCTACAGAACAGGAGAAAATATTTGCCATAATTTTCTCTGATACCATACATCTGATAAGGGGTAAATTTTATAACTATATGAAGGACTTAGCACATTTCTCTGATACCATACATCTGATAAGGGGTAAATTTTATAACTATATGAAGGACTTAGCACATTTCTCCAAAGAAAACATACAAATGGCCAACATGTACATGAAAAGGTACTCAACATCACTAATTGTCAGGAAGATACCAATCACAAGGTATTTGAGATATCACCTCAAACTTGTTAGGATGGTTATTATCAAAGAAACAAAAAACAAAAACCAAAAAAAAAAAAGATAAAAAGTGTTGATGGAGATGCTGAGAAATTGGAATGCTTGTACACTGTTGGTGGAAAAGTAAAATGGTATAGCAGTTATAGAAAACAGCAACATTTTGCTGAGAAATTTCACTACCTTGGTGATGGCAATGTAAGACAAAACAAAACATTTAGATACCTACAATTTTATTATTTTTCCCTAAACTTATTGTATTGTGTGAGGAGAGTGATTTATTATATCTCAAACTAGAACTGTTTTGGTCAATTTATTAGAGAAGGGAGTGTTGCAATAATAGACGGGTTGTGAAAGAAATTGATGAACAAATCTATTATATTCTGGACACATGTTGCAGCATTTATCTATATGCTAACATACTATAAAAATATTATAAAGGATTAAAGATGGCAGCATGAGAGGTGAGACAGAGGCTTCCTCCTAAAACTGCATATTATATGAAAATATAATTAATACAACTAATCCTGAAAGAGTAACAGGAAAGGGGACTGGGCCAAACTGCACACACCTGGAGATAAGAATTAACCTCACAAAGACTTCTGGGAAGATGGTGGTGTGAGCAGGGCAGCAGAAATCTCCTCCCAACACTATATTTATCTATGAAAACACAGAAAATACATCTATTTCTAAAAGAGAGACGAGAATACACAGGAAAGCGCACAGCGTGCAGCTACACCCGAGAGGACTCGGCACCCCAAGAGGCGGGTAAGATACAGAGCCGCGACCCGGCAGGACCCGAGCCCTCCCCCACCCCAGCGCACCAGCGGGAGGAGAGGATTCAGAGCTGGGAGGGAGTGGAAGCACACCCCGCGAAGTAGCCAGCCCCGGTGATCTGCGCGGGGAGCGCTGACCCACATTGCGCAGTGCAACGGAGATTGGAGAGACAGAGGGGCAGGATCTGAGTGGGGAACGCGCCAGGGTGCTTGCAGCCGGCTCCCGGGAAGGAAAAAAAAAAAAGTGCGCGCTTTCCTCAGCGGTCTTAAAGAGACAGGAGCCCAGCGGAGGAGCCGGATCGCCCCAGCACACTCAGCCCAGCAGGCTGGGAGTCCTGGGGAGTTTCAGACGCCTTAGCTGGCGACTGAGGAAGCGTAGCCATACTTAACACTTCTCACTGAGATCAACAGCCTCCTATTTGTTCCCACCCCTGCCAGAGCAATAAAGGGCCCTGCGGAGCGGCACAGTCACAGCTGTGGAATAGTGGGGCAATAGCGCCACCTAGAGCATTCCCACAGAATCTATGTCCGGTGGGCATTTTTTTTGTTTTTTTGTTTTGTTTTTTTTGTTTTGTTTTTGTTTTTTCTTTTCTTTCTTTTTTTTCCTTTTTTTCTTTCTTTCTTTTTTCTCTCTTTTTTTTTCTTCTCTTTTTAAAGTCTTAAAGAGCCCAGCTGACATACGTGGCAACTATCAGTGACCAAATTATACAGCCATGAAAAGACAGAGGAATATGGTTCAGACCAAAATCAACCAGACAACCCCAGAGGGAGTCTGAAGGGATGGAAATGCACAGCCTCCCTGACAAAGAATTTAGAATAAAAGTCATAACCATGCTGATGGACCTACAGAGAAATGTGCAAGAGCTGAGGGAGGAAGTGAGGGAACTGAGGAAAGACAATACAGAAATCAGACAAGCGATCGACGGGCTTAACAGCAGAATGGATGAGATACGAGAGACTGTTAATGGAATAGAAAACAGAGAACAGGAGTACAGAGCAGCTGAGGCAGAGAGAGATAAAAGGATTTCTAGGAATGAAAGAATATTAAGAGAACTGTGTGACCAATCCAAACGGAACAATATTCGCATTATAGGAGTACCAGAGGAAGAAGAGAGAGAAAAAGGGATAGAAAGTGTCTTTGAAGAAATAATTGCTGAAAACTTTCCCTCGCTGGGGAAGGAAGTAGTCTCGCAGTCCACCGAAGCTCATAGATCTCCCAACACAAGGGACCCAAGGAAGACAACACCAAGACACATAATAATTAAGATGGCAAAGATCAAAGATAAAGACATGGTATTAAAGGCAGCTAGAGAGAGAAAAAAGATCACCTACAAAGGAAAACCCATCAGACTATCATCAGACTTCTCAACAGAAACCTTACAGGCCAGAAGAGAATGGCATGATATATTTAACGTAATGAAACAGAAGGGCCTCGAACCAAGAATATTGTATCCAGCACGATTATCATTTAAATATGATGGAGGGATTAAACAATTTCCAGATAAACGAAAGTTAAGAGAATTTGCTGTCTCATAAACCACCACTACAGGATATCTTAAATGGACTGTCTAGATGGAAGCACACCTAAGGCTAAAAAGATGTCACCAGACAAAAAAAAAATCATAGCAAAGAAAGCAGACCATCCAAATACCAACTAAAGGCAAAGAATAAAACACCTATTATAGAAAGAATGGAGGAGGAGGAATAAGAAGGGAGAGAAATAAAGAAACATCAGACTGTGTTTACAATAACTTAACAAGAAAGTTAAGTTAGATTGTTAGATAGTAAAGAAGCAACCCTTGAACCCTTGGTAACCACGAATCTAAAGCCAGCAATGGCAATAAGTACATACCTATCAATAATCACCCTAAATGTAAATGGACTGAATGCACCAATCAAAAGACACAGAGTAACAGAATGGATAAAAAAGCAAGACCCATCTATATGCTGCCTACAAGAAACTCACCTCAAATCCAAAGATATACACAGACTAAAAGTGAAGGGATGGAAAAAGATATTTCATGCAAACAACAAAGAGAAAAAAGCAGTGTTGCAGTACTTGTATCAGACAAAATAGACTCAAAACGAAGAAAGTGCAAGAGATAAAGAAAGGACATTACATAATGATAAAGGGGTCAGCCCAACAAGAAGATATAGCCATTATAAATATATATGCACCCAACACAGGAGAGCGCCAGCATATGTGAGATCTGCTAAATTAAAGGAAATAGACAACCAATGCATTCATCTTAGGAGACTTCAACACACCACTCACTCCAGAGGACAGATCAAGCAGACAGAAAATAAGTAAAGACACAGAGGCACTGAACAACACACTAGAACAGATGGACATAACAGACATCTACAGAACTCTACACCCAAAAGCGACAGGATACACATTCTTCTCAAGTGCACATGGAACATTTTCCAGAATAGACCACATACTAGGCCACAAAAAGAACCTCAGAAATTTCAAAAATATTGAAATCCTACCAACCAACTTCTCAGATCACCAAGGTATAAAACTAGAAATAAATTTTAGAAAGAAATCAAAAAGGCTCACAAATACATGGAGACTTAACAACACTCTCCTAATTAATCAGTGGGTTAACAACCAAATCAAAACGAAATCAAAGAATATATGGAGACTAATGACAACAACAACACAAAGCCAC